>JAQGAO010000888.1:0-28495 GCA_034697705.1 Ommatoiulus sabulosus | reverse complement strand
GGCTTGAATAAAGGGACATGGTCCCGAAACGTTGCCCAGCAATACCACAGATGGTCGTGTCCTTGTTGACTTATTAATTCATTTTATCCGACCACTTGAAGATGTCTTCATTTATTGAAATAAGCGACTGACCAAAAATATGTAAAAACGTATGTATTTACATATTTTTAAAACTATATTTAAAAAAAATAAGTTTTAAGTACAAGTATGATTATATATATCACCTTAAATCAATAAGTCACCTGCAGAACACAAAAATCAAATCATTTTAGATATGCCACAAATATGGATCACATATTGTGCATCTCAGGTGATCTGTGCATGAGGTGCTCTAGTGCTCTAAAAAATTGCTTTCGTTGTGTTATGAGACAATTTAAACAGATCACTTGGACCGCCACAAATATGGATCGCATTTGGTGAGCCTTTTGCGTTCTAAACAAGTGACCTGAAATACCTTACAATGCTATAGCGGTATACTACATTCACACTTTATTTACACAAACTTTATTCGTACAAGGTGGCTCACCTCCTATGGCAAATACATTTTTACACTTAAACATTGTGAATACAATAATATATTAAAATTTGATTGTATGTATCTATGAGGTTAGTACAAGTTGTTTCGTTCCATATGTGCGATTCTATATATCATCCATATGTGCGATTCTATATATCATCCATATGGTTGATTCTGTTAAGTTAGTTAGGTAGAGTTCTAGGAATTCTTTGAAGGAATTAGGGATTTTTTGTCTATTATAGGATATTATTTTCTTGATCATTGGATTTGAGCAAGATGATAGTAGGTTATGCCAGGATTGAGGGTGGTGTGAACAAAGGATACAAGAGTTGTATAAGTCAGGTGAGAATGTTACTTTTCTGAAATTGATATGGTATGGACTCGTCCTTATTTGAAAGGTAAATTTTTTAAACAAAAGGGTATGTTAAGCTGAAAATAGGGTTGTATGGTGAGTGGGTGAAAGTTGATTGTATGGTAAGGGGAGAAGTGGGTATAGTCAGTGATCCCTTCGAGAATGTCATTTTGATATTCTCCTAGAGCAGTTTGGTATACACATGTGTGGCTTTTATTAATTTGGTCGAGGTTCCAGAGGGATGGGGTAGCTTTAACATCTGTTAAAATAATGTTTGAAGTGGGGATGGATTTCTTTATAAGAATAATAAATTTATCTAGTAAGTTGTACTTGTCTTGGGGTTTATCCAGATAGTCCAGAAAAATTGTTTGGGATAGGGTTCAGGTTTTGCTCTGTTTGCATTGTTTCCAAAATTTGAAAGTAAGATTTAGTAGATGGAGTAAAATTGGTTTCAGATTAAGTTCATTATTAATTAACTAATTTGGGGTGCAGAAATCAAGGTGAAAGATTTTCTAATACTGTAGAAGGATTCCTAGGTACGTTTATATAAGTCCGATTGATTCCAAGCCCAGAAGACTGCATTGTATGTTAGTGTGGGTAAGATAATAGCATTAAATAGTTTGATGTGTGAGTAACCACTTTTTTGATTTTGGACCCCCCTCCCCTTCTTGTAAAAATCTTTATTGCAAACTGACAATTAAGACATTTACTGATATGGGTCAGAAAGGTTCGTTGGACCCTATTCACCTTTTAATGTGTCGAAATTCATCGTTTTTAGATGTAAAAAAGACCAAAATGGCAAGGCAAACATTGAGGATTTGGGGGATTTTTGTCCAGACAGAAATCTAAAAAGTTGTACTATCTAAAATAAAAATATCGAAAAATATATTCGATATTCCTTATCTGGGATCCTGTTTCACAATAATTTGCTTGACCAAGGCTGAACCAAATTTTCATTTTCATCCATGCAATTTTTCTCTAAAAAAGGGTAGGATTTTACCAATAAATCACAAAAGCAACGAACAATTTTCCCAAAGTTTGCTTGTAAAAACTTTAAAATTAGCAAATTTTTGCTTAAAAATTGTTAAAATATTGCTTCTAAACGTCGAAAAAACGTGTAGAAGTTTGCAAATTTTTAATCTGCATTACCTATACAATATGGTAAATTTTTCCTTGAATAAAACGTGGAGAATTTTTCTAATTTTTACTCGGGGGAAAAACGTGGGAAGTTTTTGCAAAACTACCTTGCCAATGTTAGTAAAAATGCGTGAAAAACTTTTTCTAGTAATATATAGTTATAGAATAACAAAATCTTACCTTTTTCTTTTGAAATCAAGCCCAAAAACAAATTAAAATGACCACAGAATACACACTGCTGGAAAGTAATGCTTGAAAGTTAAAGCCTTAAAGCATGCAAGATTGCAAGACACTGACTGGACTACTGGTTAGGAAATTGTGACCATTCTAGTTAGTGAAGTATTATTTTCTTGTCTTTTGGGATAATGCAAAGTTTTAGGTATGCCAAAAACCAGTACACTATGAAGAGACTAAACGTGACGACATGGAGTCGGAGAAGACAGTAAAATCAAATAAAATAAAGGTATTCTATTTTTGGAATCTCCAGGAATTTTACAGGAACAATTCGCCCTTTTGTGCCCTATCATATTTACCGCCCTTAGATCATGGGTTCTTTGTTTATGACCCAAAAAGGAACAGGTCATGCAAAGATTAAAAATTTCGCCCTTGTTGAAATGTTCCATTGGACCAAAATGTTCAAAAATATAGAACAGGGCCTGCAGGCTGCAGCCATATATGTTTTTAATTTAAAGAAAAGGATAATTTTGAATTTAAAGTTTTTTAAAAAAACAATTTTAATATTTTTTTCCTACCCCTAGTTTACAGTAATTTTGCCGCCCTCTTTGATTTGTTGCAAAGGATCTGCACCTATGCCTTTTTTCAGCTGCAATCGATAACCAACGATCAGCCCCCCCCCCTCCCCCATGTAAGCATTTGTACCTAAACCCTAAACTGCCCCCCTCCCCCAGTTGGCTACTTAATATATGTACGCTACCAAAAAAGTGTAAATTGCTTTGTGAGGTGTTGCATTGCGTTGTTTTGTTTGATGATTGAGTTTAGGGTAATTATGTGGTCCTTGGTATCCTTATTTGGTTAAAAAGCTGTTTATTCTTTAGGAATAATTTTTTCTTGGATGATCCAAGGTTTTACCCTTTCGGCGATGATGGACATGTATAATTTGGCTACTATTGAAATTAGAGATATAGGTCGGTAGTTATTTGGGTTCTTGGGGTCTCCTTTTTTTAAGATTGGGTGTATTAGTTTCAATTTCCAGCTGTCTTTATAGGCATGTGTGTAAAATACGTTATTGAACATTGATACTACTAGGTCGGCATGTTTCTGAGTTGGGTCTAGAAGAATCTCGGGTAGCATTAGGTCTTTACCTGGTGCTTTCCCTATTTTCATATGTTGTAAGGATGATAACACTTCTTGTCTTGTGATAGGATGTTGTGGTGCTGCTCTATGGTTCGTTTGGGCTATGGTGGATACTTTAATTTTGTTCAGGTAGTTGTTAACTTTTCTTACAGGCAGTTTAGGGGGTGGGGAGTAGGTTTCTCTGAAATGATCTGACCATGTGGTTTTGTCTTGTGGTGGTAAGTGGTTGTATGAACGGCAAAATTTACCGATTAGTTCCAGAACTCGGAAGGCTATTTGTATTGTATGAGTTTATTATGCCATTCGAGTGCATGACTAACTCTTGTATTTTTGCAACAGACCCTAAATTTTTTTTTTCTTTTTCCAATTTAGCAAGTTTTTAGTAGTTTGGGTTAATCGTGAATAGTTTGGTGGTAGTTCTTAGTCCGCTTTTGTGATTTAAACATTCGGCATTAAACCAGGGGGCATTTTTAGATTTGTTTTTTTTATATCTATATGATGAATCAGAGATAGCTCATTTGCTTAGGATATTAGTATATCTTTAAAAACTGGATACATCTGGGAGGTTTAAAGTTTTTTATGTTGCTCTCTTCTATTTTCCTGTTTACGCTTTGATAGAAATTGTGCGCTAAGCCTGGGTTCCATCTTATTTTTGAATAATGTGTTAAGGTTGGCTGTCTTGTATTATCGTTTTTTAGCTTTAAGATTGTTGTAATCGGGAGATGATTGGAGTTTGGAAGAGTGTGGATTGAGAATGATTCTATTACTGGTAGTAGAGATCTACTGATAATTGTGTAGTCAAGTACACTGTAAGATTTGTTATCATACCGAGGAGGAGAGCCCTTGTAGTCACCCCTAGTGCGATCGTTTAACAAAGTGAGATGGAGATTATCCACAGTCGGGTAACCAACGGCCCTGTGCATTGGTGTGGTTGTCGCAGGATCCCCGATATAAGGCTATATAAGCATTTGAGGTCACTGTTAGTAGTGGTAAATTAAGGCTTGCGGTACGAGCATTTAAGCCTCCCATAAGTATAATAAGTGAGAATGGTGTGTTTCCAGGATATTTATAAGGTTAGCTCTAAGATGGTTGGGCATGTTGTTTGGTATATATAATGATCCCACTATTAAATTTAGTTTGTCCTGGATAGTTTGTATTTTGATGAGCTGCCTTTCTGTGGAGGTATCTAGAGTTTCGATTAGTTTGCATTTCCCCTTGTTGTACAGGCATGCTAATATCATTCCACCTGAGGGTCGACCGTATTTCGTTTGCTTTGTAGCTGGTGTATGGATAAAGTTGAATCGGTTTGGGAGAAAGGTAGAGGTAATCATTGTCCAGGTTTCTGATAGGCTTATAATGTCATATTCATAAATAGTGTTTAGTGTATTTGAATCTGTTATTATATAATTGATGCCTGTTACGTTCCATGCAAGGAATTTTATAAGGGTTGCTATGTGGGGCCTATTGATGTTTATTAGTTTTTTGGGTTAAGGTTACTTCGATTTTGTGAAAGTTGTAGTCTAGGGTTT
Organism: Ommatoiulus sabulosus; assembly: GCA_034697705.1. Taxonomy (NCBI): domain Eukaryota; kingdom Metazoa; phylum Arthropoda; class Diplopoda; order Julida; family Julidae; genus Ommatoiulus; species Ommatoiulus sabulosus. The sequence goes on along the minus strand of JAQGAO010000888.1, from coordinate 23,646 downwards.
TGGTAAGCTTGTGCTAAGGTGTTTAAGTTCCTACCTCTTTGTATTGCTAGAGAAGGATGTGAATTCAATTGTGTAGCGTTTGTATTTGGTGAGGTGAGGGAAACAGTGGAATGATTGTTTCTGAGACTTTTGACTTCTGTAATTTCCCAGGTTGGGGGCGGATAGATGCTGGTTAATTTTGAATTTTTGGTTGTTAAGTTCTAGGGTGCTGTCAATAAGTTTGACTATGTGACCGTTTCTTTTAAGAAAAATGAAGTGAGGGAGTACAAGTTTCCTATTTTGGAGTGTTTGTTTGGCGTAACTCTGTTCCAACCCTATTTTAGTGAATCCAGTTTTTTTCCTGATTTGGTGGATGTTTTTGATAAATTCGGAGAAGAAAAGGGCGGAGTCTGGCCTGTGACTAAATTTGACTATTACAGGAGTGGAAGGTCGGTCCTCGGTCGGTTTCCCTAATGAGTGGGCAGCTTCCAACTGTATATTATTAGCATTTGTTAGATCAGCATGCTGGAAGAGTAGTCGGGCTTGATTTTCCCATGTGTTTGGGGGAGATGGTGGGGGGAGATTGAAGATGATAAGGGATTCCCTCCTGGCATAGTTTTCCAGATCTTTTAGTTTGTCCTGGAGCTGGTTAATAGTTGAGAAATCTGTGGATTGATAGGGGTTCTTTATTTAAAGGCTTTGGATATGCGCTTCCAATTTTTCAAAACGTCTTTCATTTTCATTTTGGCGATGTGTTATCGATTTTTGAAGTGTGTTAATTTGGTCATCAAAATTGTCTTGGATGGTGTTTAGGTGGTTATTAATGGATTGTGTTATTGATTGGATTTGGTTAGGGATATTTTTGAAATGCGCTTCATGACGGTTAAGAGTTCCTGATATCTCTTTCAGCGAGTGTAGGTGTGAGTCCAGGGTGGTGGTAGTTTCCTTTGTAGGTGAATGGTCGGCGATGTACGGACTTGACGCGGCATTTCTTTTGATACCATAAGGCTGGGTAATGGGGGTGGAGTATGGTTCCATTGCGTGCTTGCTAGCTTCCGGGGATCGAAGAGTTGTTGTTGACCTGTCGAATGGGTCCATGGAGTCTGATCTTTGAGGACGAGATTCAGATGCTGAAGTTATTGGTCCAGGGTTAACTTCTATTCCTTCACGTATCAGATTGATTTTTATTTGGTATGGTGTGTGTAGGCATAGATGGGGATATCGTTTGTCGTAACATTTCCTTGATTTGTTGGTTGGTTGATTGTAGTTTCAGAGTATGGTGCATAAATGGTGTGAGATCCATTGGTCTTATCCATAGCTCCATAACAGTCTTTAATTAAAGGAATTACATTTTATTTTACAACTTCACTCGCACAAAAATACAGAATAATGCTTAGCTTAAATAAGGAAATTTCAAATAATTAAAAATTCACGTTACATACAACTTCTTGCGACTTGGAGAGTATTTGACATATATGTTAATTATTTATAAAACGGTGGAAATCTGTGAAATTCTTTTAATATTTAAAGGGCTGCTGGACCTTGATACATACCTGCAATGTTAAAACATGCAAGTACAATTTTTAGGTCAAAAATTAGTAATTTTTAGAATTTAATAGCAGCCACATGACATTTACAAAGTTTTCAAAAAAAAAAAATTAGTCCAATCTTGCAATGTTTTCAGAAATTTTTCTAGTACAATTTCACTAATTTTTCTGAATTTTTGTAGTCCGATTTTTATCAAATTCATAACAATTTCCTTAGTTCCAAATTTTTAGAAATTTTGCTTTAAAATTAACAAAATTGATCTAGGAAACCTAACAAGTTTTCAATAGGAAATATTTTGAATATATCACCAGATTGACAAAAGAATTTAATTGGGCAAAGTTTTTTAAAATTTACATACTTGATTAGACGTTTGCATACCCCTCAAAGGAATAATTCACATAATCAGCGTACATAAAATTCGAATATTTTGTATCCTCAAAACCTAGGAATTTTTTTAAAAAAATTAAAGTGGACAAAAACAGTTTAATTGTTTTAAAATCAACTTGAAATATGCTAGACTGGGAGAAAGTGTTAGTAATATTAACGTACAATAGCGAAATAATGTTTATGTAAATGTTTCTCTCGTGTAAATGTGTAATCTCTCCCTAAGCGAAGGCTTAAAAGTTATAAATGAGTTACAAAACGGCCTCATCCCATACATAAAAGGTTAAAGGCACCTAAAGCAATTAATGATTACAGATCTTACTTGTCAGGATATAAATTTTATGCTGAAGAATTAGTTCTGTATTTCTGCTGAAAATGATTATGTATAAAATGCAAATGGTGACATGGCTTGTTCTTTTTTTTCTCGAATGGAACTAAGGCGCGTACGAAATCTCGCGAGATTTTTTAGTGTACCTGGCAATGTGCTCAGCAAGCAGCTCATCACAAGTGATCTAATACTATTGAGTATATTCTCTAACCTATAGTGATCTAACACGCTGTTGTGTTCTTCAGCCAGGTGATCCACTCAAAAACTCTAGTTTAGATCATGTTGGTGCCCTTCTGATGCACATTTATTCAAGTGTACAGCACGTAAGGTCACAATAAATGGTGCAACTTTGTGATCTTACGTGTTTTGTATGTTTCTTTTTGATTTACAGTTATAGTGTTTGATATTTTCTGTTTGCTGCAAGGGCTAAAATTTAATTTTCTAAAATACGGTGAAAACAACGTGACTACAGCCGCTACTGCATTTAGATGCTTAAATTGTCCAAATGTGTCCGTACTTGTACAAAGCATGCTTAAACTCGTTTCGCGCTTTTTCGTGTGGACAATATGGTCGAATTAGGCGATAAGACGACCTGCTTAAGCTAGTTATTTGCATAAGGCAGCTTAGGATTAATCCGTCCTGACTATTTTGACCGAATAAACTTTCTGACCAAAATTAAGCGTGATCGAATAAGCAGGCACAGACGATTAGGAACAAAATACTTGTTGAAAAATCAGTTTTTTCTTGGAAATCAAAAATATGAAATAGTTATGTGGTACTAGCAATTACATGTTTCAAATTATGCACATAAATTAATTTTGGTGTATAAAAAATGTAACGCAAATGTGATTGCATCAATATTTATTAGAGTTAATTTTGTACATTTAACACCAGTTTCTATAAGTAAAATATTCTCTATACCAGTATAAGCAAATTTCTTATTGTGCACATTTTTTAAGAAATTTCGATCATTTGAAAATGTTACAGTGTGCATCAACAATTTACACCGTAATTATACTGGTTGTTATTCATGATACTACTCGCGAAAAATTTCCCTGTCAAATGATGTAAAAATTGACATGTTTTGCAAAATCGACACTGGAAAATAATTTTTTAAATAATTTTCCATTAAAAGTTTGCATAACGTTTTTTTTTTTAAAAATGTGACAATTATGTATTCGAAAATTTTTTGAAAATGTTTAAAATCTGGGCTTGGAAAATGTGGAAAACTTGCAAATTTGTCTCTGGAAAACGTGGAAAATTTGCAAATTTGTCCTTGGAAAACGTGGAAAATTTGGAAAATTTGTAGTCGGAAAACGTGGAAGAATTTGTAAAGTTTACTCTGAAAACGTGAAAAATTTCGCAAATTTACACTCGAAAAACCTAAACAATTTGGAAAATTTGTAGACTGAAAACGTCTACAAATCTCGTTGCCATTTTGATAAATTCTTCTCTAATATTGTGGCTACACTCTTTAAAGGAATATTTGAATAGATTTAAAATATTATTTGAAGTTTGACCTAAGCAAAACAAATAAAAGACGTGTTAAAAATTTCCTTCCTTACCATTTATTTCACAATTATTTTTTTAAATTTTTTTTGTTCAAAGTTGTATGTTTTACTTCATCTATATATACATGTATATATAAATCAATTCTGTCCGTCTGTCCTTTATGCGCTCTTAACCCACTCATCCGATTTCCGATTGCTATGAAACTTTCTGGACTTATTGTTACTAATCTCGCGCTCCTTACTGCGTTATTAAAACCGTTTTTCGACTTCTACTTTTTAAAAATATTACATTTGTACGCATTTTTCGTATTTTCTGCAAATCCCTTCAGTACTACGTTTGCTGCAGTGCACAAGTGTACTACAGCGCAGCTAGCAACTGGTGTTTGCCCCCTTTCGCCTTGCTTGATCACTTTTCGGTATGGGGGTGCTGCGGTTAATCTTACCAATATGGTCGCTTACGGAAAAGGAATTCAATGGGAAATTTAGGAATTCATTGGGAAAGGAATTCAACGGGAAAGCAATTCAACGGGAAATTTAGGCATTTAACGGGCAATTTAGGAATTCATCGGAAACAGAATATTCAACGGGAAATTTAGAAATTCATCGGAAAAGGAATTCAGCCACAGCAACGCGTGGCCGGGGACAGCTAGTATTAGTATAAATTTCGCGGCATAAATGTATTTGGTTTTTCAAAGATTAAAATTAGCAATTGAGAACACGCTTTTATTACATGTAGCTTTTAACTGGTGGCAATGTGTCTTTTGCTAAAAACATCCTCACCACTTCAGTTATTATTTTGGCCACTTGGTGGCGCACCAAACCTTTTTTGCATCAAGCATGATAGTATAGGCGCAATGTTTAAGAAATACTTAAAACGGTCGATATTTCAAAATATGAAACCAGAATATCGAATCGAGTTTTTAGGTTTACTCACTTAATTCAAAACTATACTGAAATCTAATGAAAAAATTAGAAACTATCGTCAAATTGAAAGAATTTATCGAATATTGAAAATAAGACGACGTACAATTCTATTTGTAAGCGATGCATTATGGATACATATATTAGGACATTATTGAGAGTAGCCTAAATTTGGTGCTTTTTGGTGTAAAATTGTGCGATCATGGGAAAGGGGTAATGTTTTCGTGAGCGGTAACCCCCTTAGATACATTTAGAGGTTTCATGGATGAATGTCATGCTGGAAATTTTCGGAGAAATCGGGTGATGAGTTTAAAAGTTGTAGCGGCACATTGACGATGACATACAGCTCTTCTTTATAGATATAGATTTGTGTGTTTATTCAGCTAATAATATACATGTAAATGTGTCCTGTTAGGTATTTTGAATTAGTTAAATAAGTGTAATTAACACAAGTTTGTATTTGTCCGAAAAACACTACGTTAAACAGGATTGACTATCTTAATTGTTTGTTGTTTTAATTCTCAAACTATTTTTCTTCATGATTGTTACTCGTGTGTTTATTTCTCAATTATGACTTGGCATTATGCTATATCGTACTCTTCTTAAATCTATTTTTTTCTCTGTTCCGTAATCAGCGTAATAAATTTGTAATGCTATTCACTGATTTTAATTAAAATTATTCACTAAATGTTCTTCGCATCTTACTTTCGCCTTATTTGTTGTTGTTGTTCTCGTGATATGAAGTAGCTGATTCCATCTAATTTTGTGTTGTTTTACTACTTTTTTTAATATTTATATGTAACAAATGTTGAATAATTTTGGCCAACTTTTCCAAATGTTGTTGATGGCTCTTAATTAGTCTTCTATATCAATAAAAACTTCCTTATATTTTTTTATAAAATATTTAAAAAGGAAACTTATGTTTTAAACCATATAATCAATTTCAAGATGAAATAAAACATGATCGATATGATATATATGGTCGGCCAAAAAAGGTAAGCGAACTTTAAAAAAATCATAAATTGGTTATTTGTTAATGGAATTTAATGAAAATTTGTACATGTGTACTTAAATCTGATACAAAAAAATTCCTTATTTCAATTTGTGTTCAAATTTAGCACCTTTCGCGAAAACACAAGCCATAAGGCGCATGCGCCATTGGGAGCGATTACCTCGTCAATGGTTGTTTGATTAATTTCATTCCAAGCGCGTTTGGCGGATCCGGTGTGATCAATTTTCCTCAAAAGTTTGTCCAAACCACTAGGGTTCCAACGTTTCTCCGGACACTGTTTCCAAAATTGCATAGCACTGTAATTTGTCGTTTTACGCAAAAAACTTGCCGCGGTTCTTTCTTCTTCAGTAAACGCCATTTTGAAAGACAAATTCGAATAATGACGTCATTAAAAAAGAACGTGAACGAGGGCAATTCGAAAGTTAAGAGAACAACAATATTTGTAAAAAAATTTCATTAATGAAAATTAATGTCCCAATATTGGGACATTTTTTTTAAACATTTTTAGCCCCTTAGAAAAAGAGGTTGGGTTTCATTGCAATGCTCCAGTGTATAGAGGAAAAGCCCCTCTTTCAAATGCAGGTTCGCAGTGCCTGCTACTAGCATTTTTAAAGAAATTGTAGTATTTTGGAAAATCAAATTAAAGGTCATGCCCTTTGACCCTTGAAATATCGGTAAAAAGGCTTAAACATAACGTTGTTTTTATTGAGTTTCTAATACTTTTAAGTGAATTTTTTTGCATCTATCTAATAAATCACATCTTGTAGATTAAAAAAACATCAAAAAAAAATTTTTTTGCACACATTTTGCCATTGTTACGAGATGTTAAAATTTAATTAGGTCATTACGTAAAATGTTTAATTGTCATTAAAAAAATCTGAAAAAATTCAGAGAATATAGTAATATTATATTGTTTTATTGTAAAAAGTTTCAAAAATGTAGGTTAAGGGGATCATAATGCGTGAGTGAGAGGGTTAAAATACATAAATGTAGAAAATAAACATGTTTAGTTTGATATCTGTATTAATAAATAAGTTCACATTTGTGAGTTTCCCAAGCGATAATTTTAAATTAATTAAAAAAAACTTGCGTTTAAACTTAATTTTTAATCAATCAGTTACGAATTACAAAATTCTTTACTAGATAAAAATTTTCTAAATTAAAATTAAGTTTTTAATCAATTTAAAATTATATTGGTTGAAAACTTGAAATTGTGATATTTCCAAACATTTGTTTGTAAATAACAACTTATAAAAAAATATCGAAAATACTTCAAATATAAAATATAATTGGAACAAAAATATTATGCAGAATGGAGCAATTTCATCTTATAATGAACATGCATGTACATGTATATCAAAAACTGTTCAGATACTTACTTAAAATTAAATCTTTAACCAATTTAAAAGTAACTGGTGGAAAACTTGAAATTGTGATATTTTCAAATATTTCTTCATAAAATAATAAATCATAAAAAATTATCGAAAAATACTTTGTCTAAAAATATCGTTGAAAAAAAAGTTCATGTATACAGTATGTGCAGAATGGACCAATTTCTTCATATAATGAAAATAATTCGTATCAAAAATTCTTCAACCATACTTAACTAAACTGGTGGGGAAACTTTAAATTGTGAAATTTCCAAATATTCGTTTGGTAAATAACAAATTATAAAAATCAAAACGATCGAAAATATTTCAAGTTTAAAAATATCCTTTAAAAAAAAGCATATGCAGATTTTGTCAATTTAATTTAATGAATATCTATAAAAAAAACTATTCAGTAATTCCGTACAAATGCACCTACACTGTACGTCATTTATACTTCAAATACCATTTGAACCACCTATAAAAGGTTGGGAAAGCCTTACAAAATGTTTGAAAAGAATATGCGCTATATACGATGCAAATGTAAGCTAATTGTTAACGTTACATTTCAACTTTAATCACGGTAGATAATAAATTACTGGATAAAATATCTCGTTGACATTCAGTCAGCATTTTCACAAAACAACAATTGCTCAGCATGCCGAACGAGATTAAATATACATGTAGGCGTAGAAAGCTCGCAGCAAAAATCTTGAAAAATCATGAGCTGATATTTTCCATTAAAAGTTAATTCACTCAGTTATTAATGCATTCGCCAAACGTAGTTAATGCGAAAGATCGATACCGTCTAAGTTGAATAATAAATTAATATACATGTCATCAACGAGAAAAGGTTTGGCCTATTTCTTGCACCCAACTTAAAGGTCACTCCGTCTACAAATGCAAATAATATAATTCAATGGAAAACTTACGGCTCATAAATTATTACTTGGCAAAAGGCTGCATTTGACACACGCTTAACCCTTGACTCGATACTAGAAAAGCCTAGCAGCATTACGACTTTAGCAAATTTAATAACAAATTGCACGTATTTATGGACATTTGCATGCCTGGCGATATGCTACGAATATAAACATAAGTTTGACTAATACGAATCGATGTTTGCACGTCTGACATTATGGATTAACACTTAACCCTTACGTGGAGGAACTTATTTTTGATTGTAAATAGAGCAAATTATCATATCGGCTCGAAAGCCCAGCAATAAATATCGAAAAGTTGCCAAAAGCATTGAGTATTTTGATGTTCATTTTTGATATTTCATATAAGGGGAAGGCTATATTCCTTCTGCAGTCTCGTGAATTTCTGATAGTTAGATTCTTGAAATATTAAAGTTTCGTGATTAGTTATAAGTAAAAAAAGTGATTTCTGTAATTGACCCTTTCACTACTCAGATCCCCTCCCGGAATTCTGAGGAACTAACCTAAGTACCTTTAACGCCGCTCTGGCTCCCAGCCCTGCAGAGAACAGCGCTTCCAGTGTATTCATCATTCATATTCGGCAATTGTTTAATTATATTCATAAGTCTATTCCGAAGAATAATAAACAAAGAATAAATACGAAGTGCTTGGTTTTTTATTTATGGTACCGGACACATTGTTCGTTATAGGGAAGAAAATGCGGAAAAACTGTTCGCTACTGGGAAAAAATAGCGAAACGCGTTTCCGGTATCGTCCAGAACAAGCGTAGAAAATAGGCTTATACACGCCGCATTTTCTTTGCGAATTATGGATGGCAACGGACCACATGTCCACTTCAGCGAAAAAATGATATTTTAACATACATGTATTTGCATACGTGTGAAGATATCCATCCGATATTTCGCATAATTAGAAAAAATTGGAGATTTCTACGAAAAAAATCAAGATGCATTCAACTCACTGTAATTGAAGCGTACAACGCAAATTTCGTATTGCGCATATGCTTCAGTAAGCGGAGCCAAATTTCTAAGTACGCTCGTTTAGCACACCCTTCGCAAACAAAGAAATCATTTTGAGTTGCCCTATCGTATTTCTTTTCAAATCTGCGATAAAAATATGCAACTTGAAAAATAATTTAATTTACATTTTAAGTAAGTCTGAATTTGTGAAAGTTTTAATTTATAAAGTTCGAAACTACATGTATAATAATAACAAATTATGTGCTTTTTTACGTTTATTGAAAGAAATATTTGAAAGCCATGGAAAATTCGTTGGGAATGATTTTTATCAAGTAATGAAAATCGATATATCGATATATTATACAGATTTATTCAAATGATGTACTCTCAAGGAAAAGTATATTCAAGGTGCATCTTAAAAGTAATGAAAAAATAACCCATTTTTAACAAATAACCAAATCAATATTCTTAAGTTCAAAAATGACAGAAAATTGTATTTTAATCATTTAAATTCTGTATAATCGGACTCTGCTTGTGAATACATAATGTGTTTTCATCAAAACCAATGCTTGAATGTTTTTCCCTTTTCACGTGATCAAATATTTTTTTAGAAAATAAGTTTTTGTAAAGTATTCATAAGTAATTAAGTTATAATCAGCACGTAAGTATTTCGAGCACACGGCAATTTAATTAAAACATTTCTTTATTCAATCGAAGCGATTTTGAGAACATTAAATTTTCTATCTCAGAAATTAACTAATCGTGCATAATCCAACCTTAATGATGTTGCTTATTCCAATCAAACCTTATTTATAAGCATACCTTAAAATTCGTCTTAGAAATGAATGAAGTCAAATTTTGGAAAACCAAGCAAGTTTAAATAATTTGTTACATTTTGTCAAACTAGACATACAGGTAATTACTAGCATTATAAATGGATTACAAATTCTTCATAATCAACATACAGTAAAACGAAATGACTTCTAAGATACTCGTTAAAGCTTCTGTAAACAAACTTATTACTAGTGAAGTTCATAAAATTATGGAACACCTGCATCGGAAAAAAAGCAGTAAGCCAGCGAGTAAATTTGCATTGGATGATCCAGGGTTAGGAGTACGCATCAATATGCGTGTATTTTCCAAAAAGAGCTTTCCTCAAAAAAGGAGGGGATAAAAGTAGCTCGCTCGTCATTTCTACTTGGATGAACATCAAAGTGGAAATGCTCATACACTTCAACGGTTATGATGTCGCCCTACACTGTAGACATTTCCTCATATGCCATGCATACCAAAAATATGTTTTCAAACAGCCAAATAGGACATATGGGCCTTATAAATTTCATGGAAAATAAAATTTGAATATAAACGAAGAAGGTTCTGAAACTTATGTGAACATTTCAATAGGCGACAATCGATCGACATATATCAAAAAAATTTCAATATTTTTTCCTTGGATATATATACGAAAGAGCTTCGTGGCCATGAGAACCTAACCAATGTTTGATATATCGTTTCAATGACTTTTTTCCCTTATTTTTTTGCTAAGAGGCATATAAAATAATCAATGACAAACTGGTATTTTTATTGCTAAAAAAAACCATGAAATACGATTTATAAATGTCTGAGTCATTTTATGAAAAAAAGCATTTGTTAACCTTGATGATATTTCCAGATTCCTGGTAAAAAAGAAAAAGAAATAGAAGTAACGATTTAAAGTAAAGGTTTTGTACCTGTCCATTACCCAGGTAACTTGAAAACATACTAAATTATATGAAAACTAATAATAAATAAATTTCATCAGGATTTAAGTGTTTGGATATGAATTAAATGGTGCATCTAATATGATTTACTTCAAAATATCCAAAATGAACGGATGATGATAATAATAATAAAATAATAATACAGGTACAAATTTCATAAAAGGAAAGTTTATTTATAAAATAACAAAAAGTGCATTATATTTCTACATTTGACTTTTCTCAGTATCAAAGTAAAAAATTTGAGACACCGTGTACGATCAATCAACGTTGAACCATGAAAGTTTTGCGGTTTATTTCAATTATAATATAAAGTTTAAATCTTAGGCCTTAAATGCAATCAATTCATATCCACTCTTTAAATTTCATTAATTAAATATGACAGCCTAAACTCGTTTTACCAAATAAAATTATACGACATAATTTCATTAAGGGATTAGTGCGCGCATTAGATATGCAAACAAATATGTAGATTAGAAAACAATCAAAACCAATCCAATCACACTAAAAACAAAGTGGATGCACGATAGCATATACTTTATGCTGGATTATCGTAATAAGTGGGACATTTCTAAATTAGATTTGCATCGAATACTTAGCGAGCTTAAGTTTATTTAAACATAATTAGCGAAACAATGCGTGTTGAACTAAATAAAAACACCTGTGCGCAACGAAGCTCGCACTGATTCTCCATGCAAGCACAAGAAATACTATACAATGTAAAAAGGATTAAATTATTCTGAAAATAATACATGTAAATAATCTTAAAGTATTAAAAAAAATTGGAATTTGTTATCCTTATACGGTATTATTGTACAATCCATTACATTTTCCAATTGAATACAATTTGAAGCCATGTGCATTTCTTCCAAATATTGTTACTAATGCTTTATCATAACATTTCAAACCTTAGAAGTTACGAAAATTGACTATCCTCGTGTAATAAACATGCATGTTTTGATGTAAAACTACGTCTTTCCCCGACTTAATGGGGTATAGTTACGGAGTTTCGGATGTCCCAATAATGTCTCACAACATGTCTAAAAAACGTTTAACAGAATGTACCAAAATGGAAAGTGCAATGGAAGTTGATGATGACGTCATTCATTTAAATCATGATTATGACGACATTTTATGAAAAATTCTGATGACGTTATACATATAGTTATGACGTCATTCACTTATATTCTGATTATAATTTAATTCAGTTAAACTCTGTTTACGATTTATACGTCATTCAGAAGACTTTTGATTATAACGTCATCCAGCTAAATTCTAAATTAAGATGTCACTCATCAGAGGTTTGATGATGGCGTCATTTATTACGACCCTGATAATGACAGCATTTGTAAAATGGTGTTAACATGCGACCACAAACCTAATAAATGACGTCATAATCAGAATGCATTACCGTGCATGCATTTATCTATACGTGTACGTTGAAAAACACATTATTACAATTTTGAAATTAGATTAGATATGAAAGAAAATGTTCAAGAGCAAAATGTTCTGACTTGAACAAGTCATGATATATTTATTGCGAGCAATTTGCATAACTAAGTTGACTTAAGTTTGTTTGACTCAACTTTGGCTAAATTGTTCTAGACTCATTCTTTTGTACAAACATTAATGGACGGTGCCCATGGTGCCAAAACGAGTAATGCGTCAAATGCTATTAATATGCCTTATCTGGGAAAAGGCTCGTCGAAGATGGAGCCTTATCAGAATATTAATAGTATCCATGCCCTTTAGTGAGAAGCATACCTTTAACGGTCGTACGGTCATTATAAATATCCGTAGAAGAGATTGGGTTATGTGACGTTAAAACAAGTACCTAATCTTTATAGACTTCCAACACGAGCGGCGTCAGTTTGTTTGTAATCGATAACATTTAGATATGGAAATTCCTCGAGGACAAGGCATATACCGTTTAAGTATTCATAAAGTACTTTAGCTACTATCTTGAAGATTTAACATGATCTGCATCGCTACTATACACGGGGTTCGAAGAAAATCCGTCTTTTAAATCTTGTAAAAGACAAATTTGGCAGAATGTCTGCCATAAATTTTTAACAGCGAGATTCCCTCTTAAATGACCGAAAAACGATAAAAAGTTGAAAACGAGGCTATAAACGAGAAATTTTCAATCATCCAACGACCTGTAAAATTTTCGGTATGGCGATGAAATTATCGATAATCAATTCCATCGATTTAACACGCCGAAATGGCTGAATATGGAGGAAAAATTAAGTCATTGAGGTACATTAAGAAGAACTTCGCTTTAGACGAATTTCTGATAGAATGGACCAGTTTCCAGTCCCTGCGTCCTAGGTATGGACGAATAACGTTAATTGCATCGTTTAAAACCACTTTCGAATTCGGGTACATGTATTACAAAAATGACAGCTAAAACTAATGCATTTTAAGAGTTCCCGAGCATTCGCGCTATGTACGTTGAAACGAGCTTTAGACAATATTTTTTTTTTTTTTAAAAAAGCGGTGAATTCCTTGAAAAAATTTCCAAAAACTTCTCATACATACAAGTACATGTACAGCGTACATGCATGCTATACGTCGTTGGAGTTTCGAATGTTCTAATAAAAGGTCCGATTAAATCCAATTATTTCTCAGGTGATGACCGATTATTTTTCGCATTATGTCCGAAAAATACCCGATTATTATAAATGTACGGTTAATATTTTATTAATGACGCCATAAATTATAATTATGATGACGGCATTTACGAAAAATTTGGACGTGACGTCATCATTGGGTGAGAATTAATTTAATCCGACATTTCTAGGACATCCGATTAAATGCCTAATTATTTGTCCGTTTATAGGTCCGACAAAAAATCCCGATTAAATTCTCCCCAAAAATACCCGATCAATTGCAAGAAAAAAATACCCGGTTTGAAAGAATGTGCCATATTACATGTTAAGTTTTCGATTAAATCTCCGAACGAATGACATCATCGATTAAAATTTTAATGACTTCATCCAGGAAACTTCTGAGGACGACATTCATATAACATTTCTAGCGATATCATTCATAAATCTTTTGTGATTACGTAATTCATAAAAATGCTGACGATGACGTCATTCATTAAAATTCGGATAGTGACGTCCTTTGTTAAATTACGATGATGTTATAATTTCTTAAATACTAATGATGGAGTCATCATTCAGTTAAGTTTTTTCCCCATTCGGATTCGATGATCCTAAAGGTGAGCGTAAATAAGAAGACTGTAAATGCATTTTTCAGAAAAAAACACGAAGATGAGTCAATGAAAAACGCAGCCTAATTTCCATTACTGTACTTTGAATGAAAATCTTTTGAAAGCTGTTTACAACTCGCTTAATTTATTAGAAGTTTCATCGTTGAAATGTAAAAGAACCTTTCGTCCATCGATAAAAAAATGCATTTAAATCGAGGCAAATTAGAAATTTTAAGTTGAATAGCCGCTAATGCAAAGATTGAATTTTCAACTGGATAATGGCCTAAGTACATTTGCATGAAATGCATCAGCATTAAAGCGAAGTGTTTATACTCGGGAACCTTTAAATGGTCACAAATTGAGTTGTTTGCTCCTATCTTAGAGTGCTACACCATATATCTTCACTGGAAAAGGGATTTGCGAAGTGGTTAATGGTTCACATTCAGATCCTCGTAAATTATTTGCACATTAGAAGTGGAAACAGTTTCGAATGAATGCGAATGTCCGCTAATGTGCTTTAAGCGTTTCAAAGTAAAAATACTACCTTTTAAGTTTCTTTAAATGTGAGTACTCGAATGTATTCATTATATCGTATGATGCATTTTAGGGCAGATATGAACAAAATCGAAAATACTTCTGCATTTACATACATGTAAATGAAATAACTATCACATTCCATTATGTAATGCTATTTTAAACGATGCAGTGAAATGCATTTTTCACCAAGTATCTTGAATCAAAACGTTCTTTGAAGGAATTTTAAAAAAAATACATTTTTTCTTCCAATAAATACATATATTCGTAATATTTTATAATTGATTCTCTAATTTGCATGTTTCAAAAACGAATTTTTTCTCAACGAAATGTATTTTTCAACGAATGCTTAAGAAAAAATATTTTGAACAAAGTTTTAAAGAAGTTCAAAAAAAGAAGTTCAAAAATAAAATAGTTCTCCAATGCCAAGGTTAAAAAGACGATTTATTTTCTCAACGACATCTATTTTTCCAACAAATGCTTGAGAACAATATATTTTAAACAAATGAACTTATTTTACAGTACAATTTCTAATTGTAATATTAAACAATGCATTTTTTTAAAGTTAAACGCATTTTTCAACAAGGACCTTGAATTAAATTTTTTTTAATAAATTTCAAAACTAACTATATGTTTGTTGTTCAAATAAATATATATTTATTCGTAATATTTTATAAATACTTCTCTAAGTGCATGTTTCAAAAACGATTATTTTCTCAATGAAATGTATCTTTCAATAATTTTCAAAAATAAAATCATTTCTTTAAATGAACTTATTTTATAAATATTGTTTTTTGTAATATTTTAAAGTATACATGTATAAAGGGTTTTCTTTCAGTGAAATTAATTTTCGAACAAGTACTTTGAATAAAATTTATATTCAAAAATAAAATTGAATGGCGTTAAATAATCAATATATTTGTTTAAATGAAATTACTTTTGAAATAATGATCCGAATGTAAATTGTATCTAGTGTATGTAATGTACATTTATGTTTCTGAATGCGTTTCTGGACAATTTATGAAAATTAAATCATTTTAAATTGAAGCAATTCTATGATTGATACGAGTATGTACTCTATATATTGCAGTGAAATCCATATTGGAGATTATTTAAAATGAAATATAAATTTATTGATATGCACCAATGCAAACTTCCCTTTATATCTTCAAATTTCATACAATAGTTCAAGAATAAAAGAGCTGCATGCAGCTTTTTTGGTTCAACCATTTCGTTATAAAACGTTTGTTTGATTACAAATAAAGTCTCGGCTTCATAAACTTGAATTATTAAGTAAAGCATCCTTTGGGACCTCCGAAAACGATATATTTACCTCAAATAAGTTTTGCTCATACGAGCTACTTCAGTCATAAAACCATTGAATTTGACAATGGAAGTCAAGAACCTATTCATGCAATGTCCACTTTAAAAAACGTATTTGATCAAAGACTAGACGAACATTTCTAAAGAAAGGAAATGGGACTTCAAAGTTGCAAACAGAATAGCAATGACTTCTAATATGCCGAGATCCTATTTTTTTTACAAAAAACTATGGCGACCAAAAGGCAGCTAGCTTGTAATAAAAACTTAAAACAGGGTATAGAAAATCGCAGATAGCCCGCATGTATATTACTTTATACTCATGTTTATTAATTTAAAAAGGTAGTTGTCTAGCTTTTAATTAAATAAGGCCTAATGAACTGGTTAACAAATTGTACAATTAATTAAAAATAGGCCTATTTATTTCCTGCCAACATCTTCATTTCACTAAGTATTTTTTCTTTAATTCAACTCATCTAGTTTAAAATATTTTATATAATGTTGAAAGGTTTATAATTTATGATAATGAATTATAAAACAATGTTAATAATGTTTACAGATTTGTGATTTGGGATAATGTATTTACAAACGCGAATATTTTTAAATATTTAAGGAAAATTAATATATGTATAGTACATATTTAGGTACCGCAGATTTTTAAAATTTATGGGTAAATTTATGGTTAATTTGTATTTAATGGTTTAATAATGGTGTCAGCTTAATTTAGGATAAGGGAATCAAAAAACATTTGAAATAATGTTTGCAGATTTATAATTTGGGATAATGCCGTTTACAAATGCAAGTATTTTTAAATATTTAAGGAAACCTAATATACGTAGTCCTACAGTATACAGCATGAATAAAAAGTCTGTTTCCCCTCCCTCCCCCCAAAAGTTTCTTAATGGGGGACAAAATGAAAATTTCTGTTAAAGGGAACATATAGGAACCAAGGGGTGCGCAATTTAATGATGCAAAAATATGTGACCTTTGACCACGTTTTCAAGGTCATTCAGACAGGAAGTACTTGAAGAATGCAAAATAGACCACTGGTGTGATTTTGAAAGTTGTTGAGGGGGATTCTATCAGTCTAAAAATGCTTCATTTAGTATTAAAATGCCCTTCTGTGAGTTTATGACACGTTTCTTGTGATGGACGTAAATGCACTTCTGTACAACTTCGAAGCATTGCAGTGAAGTCACCAGTTTCATTTTCGGACCGAAAGCTCCTTGACATAAGTCACGTGACGTCACTGCAATGCTTCGAAGACGTACAGGACTGCATTTACTTCCAACACAAGAAACGTGACATAAGTTCACAGAAAAGCATTTTTAATACTAAATGAAGCATTTTTTGACTGATAGTATCCCCCTATACAACTTTCAAAATCACACCATTGGTCTATTTTGCATCCTTCAAGTACTTCCTGTTTAAATGACCTTGAAAACGTGGTCAAAGGTCACATATTTTTGCACCATTAAATTGTGCACCCCATGGTTCCTATATGTCCCCTTTAACAGAATTTTTATTTTGTCCCCCGTTAATAAACATTTTGGGGGAGAACAGACATTTTATTCACGCTGTATATTTAGGTACTGTAGAATTTTGTAAACATCAAATTTATAGGTATTTATACTTAGTGAAATGAAGATTTTAGCAGAAAAAATAATCGATTTTTGATTAATTCTACAGTATTTTACTAAGATTTTATCAGGAACAACTTAAAACTTATTTCATGGAAAATTGTATTAAATTAAAGAAATTAAAAATTACAAAATTTCACATTTTAAAGAACCCGCAACAATATTTATTCAAAGTACCAGACCATTCTTGAACTAATTATTGCAAGAATTCATCATCAATTTTTCACAATACGTTTCAATTTGACAATAGCAGTGTTTCTATTTATAATACTGCATTTGTATGGTCTTTCTGTCGTATAGTTTAATCGATTTCATTTACCATTTGCTCATATTTAAACTCTCTTAAAACGACTGTAATTCAGGCAACCCATAATGATAAATTAAGTTCATTGTAGCAACCTTTTAAAAAATATGAAAACCTACAAGACTGGGCCCACCAAATCTGCTTAATTCAATAGCCTCACATGGAGGGGAGGGGGGGGGGAGGATGATCAATACTGATCAATGCTGGTCGATAAATGTGTGCTGCGTGAAAGGAGAGTAAGGTGAAATAAAAGTGAATTAGTTACTGCCAGCCTATAAATTGACCGAACCAAAGGAAACGTAGTCCAGCTGTTGGCCATCGAAAATTCTGTTTGATTTCTCGTATTTCTTTAACTGCATGCTCCAAGATATATAGGAAATCATAACAGATTCTTTGCCTTTTTCACTTCTGTGTAGGTGGCAGTTTTTTGTTACATAAAACTCGGAGATGGTCAATTTCGTTACGTTACATCAAAAATCTTGCTCTGGTCATCTTAAAAGGTTAAATCTTACTTTTGCTTTTGCCAATGTAGTTTTAGGCCATCGAATTGCATTTCAATGTTTTGCATGATTTATGATACTCTCATGATCAAGGAGAATTTCTAAGTAAGTTCAATTGTCTTGTACTTAAATTGCATTTTGTATCCGAGCATTTCGTTTGCCAAATGCGATTCAATGTGAAAGACCAATTGATTTAAGTAGATCAGATGAAGAATAAAAAAATCGTTGAATCCAATAATTGGTTTCCCTAGGAATTTCTTATTCAACTTTCATGACTTTTCCAGGTTTTTATAGACATTTCCCTGACCGATGACGATGTCAAAATTGACATGCTGATGTTATCCACGATTTTGCAAAATTCTAATGACAATTTTGAAAAATTGTGAAAATGTCACAAAATTAGCATGAACAAATTTTGAAAATTTTACACATTTTTAATGTGATAATGTTAAATGTTTGGCAAATTTGTAGCCTACTCTAAAAGGTTGACAATTTTTAAAAAAAAATTCTTTGAAATTTGTTTTAAATTGGGTCCTCTGAAATTGTTAACATTTTGTAACTTTTGACTAAAGTTTTTTCAAAGTTTGAAAACGGGCCCTTAGCTAACCAGTAGAATCATTTATTTTAGAATACGATAACATTAATACGTTGAATGTCTCTGCAATTTTCAAAATATGTCATTATTCCCTAACTTTCTTAGACATGGTAGGTTTATTTACACAATAACAAACGCCTTTTAGTTCTTGATAAAATTGGAGAGGTACAGTAGATGATAGTTCTTTGCAAATTGAAACTTTAGGCAAAACCGGACAAAATTTTTAAACCTGCGTATATTGAGCAGGTCTCAATTTGCAAAAAAAAAAGGTATGATAAAAAGCTATTCTATAAGGCCTTAGTTGTTATTAACACAAAAACTGACATGTTTTTGGAAACTGTTTTTTGACAACAATAAGAACATCCAGTGCGTTATTTTGAAATTGTTTTTGATGAAATATACATAATATCAAAACTTTAGTTAGGTATTACTAAAGATTTTTAGAATTTTTATAATAGCCTTTTAAATTGGGAAGCTATGAAAAAATCATCTGTTTTTTCTTAATTTGAATTTGCAAATAACTTTTATTGTCCTCAAAATAATTCTATCAAAACATTATACAATTTAAACTTAAACTTTAAAATTAAAAGGCGATCCTTCGATGTAAATGCACAGAAGTCTATTTGTGACAAGAAAATTAGTCCAATGAAAAGTATAAGATATCTTCAGAAGTTAATGAAGATCAATATAATGTACAAAAATAAACTTATTCTCACTTATTTCTCACTTTCAAGTTTTCATGATTCCCCCAAGTTTTCACGAGAATTGCAAAGAAGTACGTGGTTAAAAGATAACCGATAAATTTGGATGGAACTTGAAATACGACCATTTCCAACGCTGATATTTTGCCACAAGATTAAAACGCGTGAAAATATATTTCCTAGTATAAAGGAAACACAAGCTTTTTCGTATTTTAAATTGGATTCTTAACTATTTTCAATTTAAAGAGATTTTCTACACGCATACATATATAGGACAAAATGCGAAAATTTAATGCTTCAGAAATGTTGCACAATGAGCAACCAGACAGCCCCATTTATATTCAGACGCAGCATATTCGCAAATGTTTGGACTTGATATACACTACAGTCGAACCTAGCTAAGACGAATCTCAAGTAACGTCAAAATTTGTTCATTTAAACCGTAGTTCGTATTAGCAGAAGTCATACAGAACACGACTTCAACAATAAGAACTACAAAATTTCATCGAAGTTTGGATCAAATCCTACCCCACAAATATTAACGGAATGTGCGGTAACTTTTAAAGGGTAATTCCCTGTTATAACGTATCTTTTTTTTCATATTAATTAAAATTCAGTTTGACGTAACATAGCGCTAATGCTCTAAAACTAAAAAAAAAATACGTTGTTTTAGCAGAACATTATAATATGCGAATTCGGAACTCGTCTTAATTAAATGAAGAAATTAACATTATCTAGAAATAAATTGGTAATATTAGAAATTCGCATAAAACGAGTTCTTAAAAAGGATTCGGTGCATACTGATAATAGGTATCCGATTGGTTGGTTAGTATACTAATATAAAAATATTAAACAAATTAATGAATTTATGTATTTCAAATGATTAGAATTCGATTAAAATATTATAATTATTATTATTTTGTTTTTTAAATTTAAAAACGGTAAAGTATTCGAGCTTTTGTGTTTCTTTCAAACAATTCAAAAAGCCTAAGCTTTTCTGCCGAAATTGCTTCACATAAACTACAGTAGAAAAATTACGGTATATTCAACAAAATATAAATAACAAATTCAACACGGTATTTACATTTCATCTCTGCGAGGCAAAGTGTAGGCAAAGATCTGATTTAACTTTAATCAAAATTCTAGGATTTATTCAGGCATAAACAAACAATCCTTTTTTACTTCTGCATGGCTTAGAGGACATATTTCTGGCTTATTTTATGGCAAACTACAAAGTGCATATATCATTCAATACAGTCACAGTATGACAACGAAATAATACTTTATACTGTTGGGCTGAAACCCAATTTGGTCTTCAATATTTCAAAGAAAACTAACATAAACTAAAATTTACCCAAATAAGCTGCTCGAGACATAAACATCACATTTCCTCGTTAAAAAACAATCCAAGAAACCAATATCTTAATAAAACATATTTTGTTTATAAAGTGTACCAGAGTATAGATTATTATTATAAAGTGTTTTTATCAATTAAGGCGGTCTTCTAAAAACAATCGATGTAGAAATAAAAGGAATTATTTTTTATGATATTATCGGAAAACAATTTAAGAAAGCCACAATGTCCAAATATATACATTAACTGACCATAATCAATTTTGTAAACCTTGTCATAAACAATTCATTTGTTTATTCGACGAAACGTAAGGACACTAATTTAATTGAAACTAATATGTAAAAGATTAAAACAGCAAAACTGCTCCTGATAGGAACGATAAATAATAGAATTTAACATAAATTTGGTGTGACACCACCAAATTGCCACCAATGTAGAAAACTTGCATCAAGTTGTTTCACTTAATTATTTTACAGGGATGTCAAATTTCAAAGAAAATTTCAAGAAATATATGAGCTTTTTGTTTAGATTATACTGTACATGTATAAATGTAAGAACGATGGATTAATATTTTGAATTATATCAAAAATCTACAGGAGTTACGATTACTAAAATCACCGAATGTTTTAGTTAATATAAAAAGTGTTAATGATTATTATTCTTAATTGGTAATTTTTTTAAAAAAAAAATTCAATAACCTTACCATTTTAGCAATTTGTTTTTCCATTTCCTATTTTTAAACGTTCAATTTATTTTCACATCACATGTGAATTTAACGAAAATTTGGATAAATATATGAGATTTTTATTTATGAGAATGATTTAGTTGATATCAAAATTATTAATGATTATAATTCATAATTGGTAATTATTTTTCAAAATATTTAAAAAAAAATTCGCATTTTAGCATAATTTTCTTTTCCGTTTCTAATTTTAAACATTTAAGTTATTTCCAAATCCCATATGAATTTAACAAAAAAACACCTGCGCTTTTACTAAATAATTGTTGATTTAATATTTTTATTTCCGTCAACACTAAGAATGTTTAAATATTAATAAAAGTAAAAATTAAAAAAACGTATATTAGTTCTATAACAACATTTTAAATATACATAAAATGTAAACATTTAATTTTATTTTTCCAATCCCATGTGAATCAAACGGAAAACACCTACGTTTTATTACTTAATGGACCACCGCCAAATAGAAAACAACTAGAATTAATTAACTTTTGTACTCTTGGTTAATAAATACTGCATTTCTTTTCAATCCGTTTGTTCAGTTTTTTTAAATGAAACTTTGCATTGCAAATTAAGTTTAAATGCTTAATGATATTTAAGTACGTAATCATTCAGGATACATAGTATAAAAACAAACAAAAAATCACTTCAAATTTATCATTTAAATACGGCGACAAGGCACATTTGGATTTGAATCCTTTTTGTTCTAATCCTGGGCACTAACAATTGCTTTTATGGAAAAATCTATATATAAACAGGGTAATTACAAAAGAATCGTCGGGTTTTAAAGAAATATATTTTGGTAAGTATTACAGATACAATAGCAAATGACACAAAAAGAAAGGGGAAAAGTCCAAGTTTAAAATGCGCTTTTGCAAACTTTACTTTAAACGCCCAGGTGGCAGCACGAACTCAGTATCCAAAATAGCGACTATGCAGCAGAAAGTGTTTTGGTTCCTCGAGTGTTCGAATAGCATTGATAGGGACTCACTTCAGCGTGTATGGGCCGAACTGGATAACGTTATATAAGTGTGTCATGTGACACGAGGATCTCACATTGAACATTTGTGATGGTATGATTAAAAACTTGGACCGATGATTCTATTGTAATAACCGTGTATAAAGAAGAGCTGTAGGTATGTGGGTATGTGCGTATGTATTGGGGCCATTCAAAAGCTACGTCCTGATTGACCGGACACAATGCAGACAAGAGAAGTCCAATTTTGGGGAAATTGTGAGAACGTTCATTTCAAATGGCTCCTGATGACGTAAACCGCGTACAAAACGAAAAATAGGGGCCATTAAAAAAGGACGTCCTGATTGACCGGACATAATGCGGACAGGGGGTGTCCAATGTTGGGAAAATTGTGAGGACGTCTTTTTTCGAATGGCCCCTGATGACGCAAACCGCGTACAAAACGAAAAAACAAGAAAATCATCTTCGGCTACGGAGCTCCGTTCATTATGCCTACTTCGTCGCTTCAGCCCGTGCACAGCCGGGCCTACCAGCTAGTATACTGTATTTATACTGTAAAAACAACGTTTGCTATACACCGGATCCTTAAGAAAAGACACGTTTTGTGCAAATTTCTGATAGCGCGTACTCATTTTAAGTCCCCGTCCTAGTGTTTGGACGAATCATGTTAATTTCTTCGTTTAAGACGAATTCTAATTTCGGAAATTACAAATTTTCCACTGATTCCTGAGCAATCATTATGTTACGTTAAAACGAACTTTCAACAATATGAAAAAATGTACGTTATAACGGGGAAATCCTCGATAAAAGTTGCATGACCTTTCCATTCATATAATAAATACATGTACTTGTGGTAGGATTTTATCCAAACTTCGATGAAATGTAGTAACCATTGTTCAAGTCATGTTTTGTCTAACTTCTGATAATACGAACTACGCTTGTAAAATGTCAACGTCTCTTAAGATTCGTCTTAACGGTTCTAGGACAAAATATACTGGACAAAACATACTGGGGTAAAAATATACTGGTAAAAAATATAGGGGGCAAAAACATACTGGA
>JAQGAO010000887.1:0-28509 GCA_034697705.1 Ommatoiulus sabulosus | reverse complement strand
GAGTTGATAATGTGCTCGAGAATTTTGGAGGGGACGGAGGTTAGGGATATGGGGCGGTAGTTACTGGGGTCGGCCCTATTGCCGGCCTTTGGGATGGGAACGACATTAGCCAGTTTCCAGTCTTGAGGCAGAAGTCCAGAAAGTAAAGTAAGTTGAAAGATGATGGTGAGGTATTCAGTATGATACAGTATGATGCATGACACGTCGTTTACGAAATCTCATTTTCCTTGGAAAAATATGGAATTCACTTACCTACTTGAAACAGTAGTCGATTATTTAAAAAATAAAGGAACTATAGAAAGATATATTGCAA
Organism: Ommatoiulus sabulosus; assembly: GCA_034697705.1. Classification (NCBI taxonomy): domain Eukaryota; kingdom Metazoa; phylum Arthropoda; class Diplopoda; order Julida; family Julidae; genus Ommatoiulus; species Ommatoiulus sabulosus. Next base: position 28,196 of record JAQGAO010000887.1, on the reverse strand, counting down.
TAAACATTATTAGAACGACTCGGCAGTCGGCGCGACTCTCAACGTTTCCCGCCGTTTGAAACATTCTGTCGGAACAAACGTCCACCAGGGGGATTTATTTAATGGCGACCTCCATGGCACGTTCGTGCTTCGTTTTGAAAGAGTTTCGAAAACTAAACATTGCTAACGTTATAAAATATCACAATAGAACAGTGAGCAACGTGCGCAATGATAAGGCAGATGGGGCATTAAAAGATTTTAAAATTAAGTTAAATTCTGGACCTTCTTTGCAGCATTTTTTTAAAGCTGATCCATCGACTGCTCCTGATGCAGTACATGATGTTCATGAAGAGGTCTGCTTCAGCCATCCATATGTCCAAGAAAATGAAGTCGCTGGGAAGGGGAGAAAAGGTTCCTGCTATAATAAAACATTTTGCTTTAAAATCTCACTTAAACTATACCTTTCTGTTTTCTTTCCAATGATATGTAGTATATTTCGAGGTTTTTGGCTGCCAGATGAACGTCAATGATACAGAAATAGCATGGTCAATCTTGCAAAAACATGGATTTCAGAAGACTGATAATATCAAAAGGGTACTGCGCCATTCTCTTTTCCAAGCTCAATGCTTGCATTGAGGTAAATTTCTGATTCTAATTTTTTTTTCAAATCCTATATTCCAGGCAGATATAATTTTAGTAATGACCTGTGCCATTAGAGAAGGGGCTGAAACCAAAGTCTGGAATTTAATATCACACCTTAAGGGACTAAAAAAAAACCGCGAGAATTCAAAACACCGACCGAAACTTAAAATAGGAATTCTAGGTAAATTATTGTCAAATTATTTTGACAACTGTCTTTATATGTACGATATACGTGGGAAGTTAATTTCTTGGTTTCATTTCAATAGGGTGCATGGCAGAGCGTTTAAAGCATCAATTGATAGAGAAAGAACAAATGGTGGATTTGGTTGCTGGACCAGATAGTTACAGGAATCTTCCTCAAATGTTGGCAGAAACTGAAAGTGGCCAAACGTCAGTTAACGTGTTGCTCTCGCTAGATGAAACCTACGCTGATGTTATGCCAGTGCGCCTAAACAAGTCATCACACTCAGCTTACGTGTAAGTTACCGATTTAATTGGATAACTAATTACTTTAGTTCTGTTAATTGGATTTCATCCAAGTTCTGGTGAAAGTACCATTGCTAAAATTCTATTTACTTAACCACGATGATTTTTTCGAACTATTAGATCTGAAGTATGCCTCTATTGCAAATCCATGATTTAAGACCAAGTCAAAAACATATCCCAAATCGGAAAAAAAAAGTTTTGGTCATTAAATTGTATCAATGTGAAAATGTTGAGATTAATTGGTTATTAAAAATTCAATTCACTTCTTTACCCTGCAGTCAGTACACAGTACACTGAGTTCATCTCATGAGGAATGCATGGTGCTTGAAATGGAGACATTTTCACACCACCAGTAACTATTTTTCTCGTGCAAATAATGTTTTGGTCAAGTTAATCAATGTCAGATGTACACCTGTACCATTAATTTTGTTTTTTCTCAGATCAATCATGCGTGGCTGTGATAATATGTGTAGCTATTGTATTGTTCCCTTCACAAGGGGGCGAGAACGCAGCAGGAATATTTCCTCAATTTTAGATGAAGTTAAAAGATTATCCGATCAGGTATGCTTTAATCATAAAAGGATAATTCATTTGATAATTTTACACTAGTTTTAAATTCTTTTAATAGGGGGTGAAAGAAGTGGTTCTGTTAGGCCAGAACGTTAACAGTTACCGAGATTTATCAGAATATTCTTCTCATGAACCAACTAACCTTAGTCGTGGTTTTAAAACCATTTACAAAAACAAATTAGGAGGACTCAGGTTTAGTACGCTTTTGGATAAAGTTTCTGAAATAAATCCTGAAATGCGAATTCGCTTTACATCTCCCCATCCTAAGGATTTTCCAGATGAAGTGAGTGAAGCTTTTGCTATGCAATTTATGAACAGTTCCAGACTTATGTCACAATTAATTCTTGCATTTTGCCAAATAGGTAATATACTTGATCAAAGAAAGGCGAAACATATGCAATCAAATACATTTACCAAGTCAAAGTGGAAATGATAGGGTATTAGAGCTCATGAGACGAGGTTACACACGTCTATCTTATTTAGCTTTGATTGATCATATCCGCTCCATAATACCAGGTATAATTCATTTTAAATTAAACTACAAGTTCGTATGTTACTTGAATAATGCACTCCATTGATTTCTTTTTTTTTTCCCACTTTAGATATAGCGATCACTAGTGATTTTATATGTGGCTTCTGTGGCGAAACTGAAGATGAATTTAACGATACTTTGACTTTGATGCGTGAAGTCAAATACAATTTTGCATACATGTTTCCCTATAGTATGCGACAGGTGAGAACTTGCTTAAATATGTTTACCTTAAAATGCTTAACAATATACAACTTTGTAATCTTCAACGACAGACATCTAGCCTTGATTACATTAAAATTGGCTGCATATAGTAGATTGTGTCAATACAAACATTTTTTTAGGTGGGAATTGTCAGTTAAATCAAATCAGTAATTGAGCGTTTAACATATATTTTCAGAAAACACATGCCTTTCACAGAATGAGTGACACAGTTCCCCATCATGTAAAAATCGAAAGATTAAACCGCATGGCGACCGTTTTTAGAGAAGAGGCTGAAAAACTTAATCACCAACTAGTTGGCTCCCACCAACTTGTTTTAGTAGAAGGAGTAAGTAGATACTTTTATAATATTTTGTATAGAAATGAATTTTTAATAATGATGGATTTTGTGTGAAGCCTAGTAAACGTTCGGAGAAGAATTTTGCTGGAAGGAGCGACCAAAACATTAAAGTAATATTTCCCAACGAGGAAATTCCAATACGATATGGATCCTGTATTTCGCAGAGTATTACACCAGGAAACTACATAGTTGTTCAAGTAGGCATTTTTATGTTTAAGGTTCTAACAGCGGGTGTTTTTTTTTTTTTTTCACAATAGATTTTGTAACAAATGTATTTTTATTATAATTAGATAAATGCTTCAAGCAGTCAAGTTCTCAAAGGAATCCCTCTTTATCACTGCACCCTTCAGGACTTTTATCAACATGAAAATAACGAGTCTATTCAAACACAGGCATTTTGAATAGTCTCTAGATGTGTGGATATGAGTTTCAAGTGGAACTCTTAGCTGACAGAAATTGTCTAATAGAAGTAATAATATTCCAAGTTGTTTTCATACACTACAGAAAATAAATCTCAATATTGTGACTTGTTGTTATTGATTATCATGCTCAAATGTCAAGTTCTAAAATTGTCGTTCTCAAATGGGGCAAATTTAGTTTATCCAAAAAAAAAAACACGTTTCATGGCGTATTTCCTAAGTTGGAATCATATCAATATAAATAAATCAAGTTACTCACCACTGATGTAGAAAACTGGGTTTGAAGAAAGACCAAGAAACTTTCAAGTGTTGATTAGGTGTGCATAAACTTTTAAATGACAACTGGATTTTTAAACGGAAAATTTCTTCAATTTATTAAAATATTACCATGCAGTACATCTTTCATTTCACCCCAGTGTCAAATTTGTTGTTCATCCTCAAGCAGGATAGTGTTAACTACTGAAACTGTATAATCTGCAACCATAATTCATTTAATCATGATGTTTCACTCTCATTGAACTTTTTCAAATGACAAACTTCTAGGCTGACTGCCAAGCCACATTCTTCTTCCTTATCACCCCACACCATTGCAAAATTCATAAAAAACACACCGTAAAACATGTGGTCCATCCTCCTGCTTTGTCATCCAGAGGACAAAGTGAGGATGGACCAAGTGTGATTTCACGAATTTGCAATGTTGTGGGGTGACAAGGAAGAGCGTTGCTGAGCAGTCAGTATGCGAGATCATACATCACTTTAAAAGGCTCATCGAGAGCACAACGCCGTGATCAACTGAAAGTTTGTTTGTGCAATATGCAGAGCTTCAGTAGGTCACCCCAATTTTTATTAATACCTATTAATTTGTTTTTTGTTTTTCTGCTGGTTTTGGATACCAGCGGCAGCAAGTGAGTGCCACTAGGCAAACCATGACAGAAACATAAGTGGGGCCCTTGATACTGCCGAACAATTCTGTACTAGCTCCTACTAAAATAGGTGCCACCATGCCTGAAATAGCCATAATGCTATGGGTGGCACCAACCACAGCTCCTGCTTTGCTCACTTCGCTTCTGGAAGTGGCCATGGTTGGCCACCAGCATCTCAAAAGAGATGAACTAATACTCATCCATCCTACCATAAAAATATACAGAGTAAAACTAATTGAAAAGGACATCACAAAAAATGACATCACCATTATTCCTATTAGGTAGGGTACTGTTTTTTCTCCATTGATCACCTGCTCTATTTTCCCAGCTAGCAATGAAACAACAGTTCCTAATACACTGAGTGCTGCCATGCACATGCCCATGTGTTTCGGTGCCAAATTATATCCTTGTCCCATTTCGAATGCAAAATTATTGTAATAAATCATCACGGAAAATTCAACAAATGCTTGTAATAGTAAAACATCCCAACAGTCTTCAACTCCAACTTTTTCCAAAAATCCTTGAATACCTTTGCTGCGTGGTTTCGATGTTTTTTCATCTGTTTTGGTTTTCTTATTTTCGATATTTGGAAGAAAAATCCAAACAAGCGCTATTTCAACGGGGAAAAAAAGGTTAAAATAAAAGCATTCGTGGGTGGGGATGTGGTTGTAAGTGTATTTGTCAAAACAGTGGACTATTAGGGAAACTGGCTCAGTACGTATTACTGGGCCAATTTTGGAAACCATGATATCTCAGAAAGGAATGCAATTCACTTAAATGATCCCAGCCCCTTCTGGCTTCTAATACTCATGAACCATAATGTCACAGGTCCAAATGGCCATGAGGCGTTTTTAAAATGACTATTACTAAAAATGTCTTACCAGCACTGATTAGAAATTCCAGTGAAGCCACGATGCACATCCATTTAAACCCATTAGGTAATTCAGCTAGAAATCCTCCAAGGACTGGACCAACGATGAAGCCAATTCCAAGTCCTGCTCCGAAATATCCAAAATACTTGGATTTTTCTTCGGGAGTTATGATAGTTGATAAACATGACATGGATAACATTTGGGTATGTTTCACTAACCCTGTCAATGCAAAAAACGATGAATGATTTTGAAATGTTGCATTCAAATAAACGGATATCCTCGTCTATTTGTTACCTGCTATAAATCTTAGGATGATAAACATGATTAAATTTGGAGATCCATGCAAATAATATACAACCGAACATACAAGCATTGTGGTAATAAGCATCTTCTTTCTATTCATTTTATCTCCTAAATTTCCCTAGAAAATTGCAAACAAGATGTAAACCGCTGGTTAATCAATCATAACAGAATAACATTCAAATTTTAATAAGATATTATAATAATATAATGAAGAAACAATTAGAGAAATAACAAAACAGCTAAATTTCTGAGCTTTTTCTACATTTTACGTAACGTTAACATCATAATTCAGAAAGATAATCAACGGTTTTTAAATCTTTTTCAAAAATTATCAATTACATACATTATTTACATCGTCAAAAAGTGCATAACTCACCACATATGGTGAAGAGAATAACTGAGCAGCTCCATAGATTGCAGCTATAACAAAAAAGTAGAAAAGTCAAAAAGGTGCTAAGACAAATTAAAATTAAAGTTAGACAAATTTCCTATTATTTTTTTCCCAAAGATTTGATATTACTTGGAGAAAATTATATAGCAGCTGTTACATGTTGCGGCAAATATAGCTCTGAGAAGTGTTGTACGGAGGACTAGGAAATAGGGCACCAGCACGAAAAAACCTATTCCATGAGCAAACATATTAATGAATTATGTAATCAAGCAACCCAAATGTTAAATGCCACATGGTGGCGAAACGTCGCTTCTAAAAATCGTTTTCTGGTCGTGTTTGCCATTATTAATTTATTCCCCGACCACTTGAAGATCAAGATGTTTATTCATATACAACATCTGACACTATAAAAACATGTAGTTTGTTTAATGCATATTATTTATCAGCCACATACCACAACCAAAGCATTAACTGTTTTGCATACATGTATGAAATAAACAAGAATGGAAGGCCCGTTTAAGAAAATGTATGAAGATGCACAGTTCCAGCCAATATTCAGAGGAACTATTGAAACATTTATCCTGGGAGCAATTTTGTATCACCATTCAAATTAGAATATAACACATGGGCACAAAAGCATTATGTACAGTTAAGACATGACAGCGTACAAATACGAGCAGAGGAAGCACCCTCACTCATTATCCTAAGTAATATTGTTCAAGTGCTTGAATGCAAGGCAAAAAGGTTACCATTTTCAATTGTCTTCACAATGGATAACTACACTAATAAGAAATATGACAATAAAGGAAATTTTTAAAAAGCTTCATTCATGCAATGCGCAACCATTAAAGTCTATCTTATACCTATAAGACCACTTTGAAATGGACTGGCTCCAAGTTCCACAATTCTTGGCAATAACTGCATCAATATTGTACCTATTCCTATAGTATCCTAGAAAAATAAACAGCTGCAGTTTAATATTTAAAAACTTCAGACACGTGTCTGAAGTTATATAACAATTATTACATTAGAGATTTTATTGGGCTTTACAAACCATATTATGGAAATTTAAAGCCAAGGAAAAACCAAATGCATCAAGAATAATATGAAATCAGCTTTATATAAACTTTGGTAGTAAGCATTAATTGAATATAACCACAAATAAAGGCAAAAAATCTGAAATCAAACTCATTCTTCACCACATTGACCACTGCACAGGCATGTACTGACAGCTGAACATGGCATCTACCAGAAGCCAAGGACTTACGGTCATGCATTAATTACGGTATATTTGTTGTATCGAATGCCTATAATAATCATAATTTAAATAAAATTGTTTCTAATAATATTCTACCCCTCAGGGGAAGAATTAATTCGTTAATTTTCCTACATTTACCATTTTTTTTAAATAACTGGAAAAAACAACTTGTTGGATATGATATTAAAAACTTACCAAACAAACGAGAAAGCAAAGAAACAAGGGTACGTTCATGGTCTTTTCCTTCATCTTCTTGTCTGGTACGAATTATATGTAAGAAATAGATGGAAATAAAACTAAATTTCTGAATCTCACGATCTAGAATGAGTAAAAATTAAGATTAAAATGGCCTTATTAAAAGTTGTTGCATGTTTGTTCCGTTGCGCGCAACAAGTAGTTAGCACCACTGCGGCCACAATCTGTGAAGTAGTTGTCCTTGGCAAAACAGTTCACAAAACGTGGCTGCATGCAGCCAGCTAGCTTATCCTCTAGCTTCATTCGCTATCAACTAAAATTCGAATCATGTCAGCTAAACAAATATGACAACGTCATGTACTCAACTACTAAAGCATGATTTAAACCTCGCATATATGATAAGATTGATAATAAAAACTTATTAATCACGCGCTGCAATGTACATGTATATATCTTGACACGGAAGACACCGAACGATGTCAAACTCAAAGTCCACCAAAAATATAGGTGGCGCTAACTTTCAAGTACTGCACACGTGAAGGCGGGAAATCCGGGAATACTTTTGAAAAACAAAACTTTTATTTCAATTTACCTTTTAACTTTGACTAAAAAGAAAAAGCTGTGGCCTATAACAGCCATATAATTTAAAAGAAAGATTTTGTTATCATCTTATAACAGTACAAATCTGTCTGTAAAAAACAAATACGAGAAACATTATTTATATTTATTACCATAAGTACATGCATTGAAAACGCAGAATCACCTCTGCAGAAGTTGGCATTTGGCACCTTAACTACCATCAGTTCATGTTTTTTTCTTCTTCTGCGAATTATATTCGACTCCCAATAATTAAGAAATTATTTTACTGTATGTCAACAGCTCAAGTTATTTAGTCCCATTGTGTGGCAAAAAATGCAGCATCATGGCTTAGTCAGCAAAAAACGTTTATAAATTGCATAATATACTGTACATGTACTGCATGATCATGGTTTGGTACTAAATTTGTTTGCTGAATGTGCAGACAAAATCTCAGGAAGTAAAGGTAGACTGCGCTCTACAGTATCTATCGGTCAGCTCAAGCAGTTGCTACATACTTTGACCTCAAGACTTTGCAATAGTCATACAAAAAATTGAATAAAAAATAATGAAAAATAATGGCTTGCATTTGCCGTAAATTTGTCATCCTCCACTTGAGTTATTTTTTGAAAATAATTCAAATATTGAATTTATCCATTATTCTCAATTATAACACCCAATTGTGTACCCAATGTTTACAGATTCGTAACCCAACTAATATATATCGATCACCTTGATTTAGGCATTGCTTAAATAGATGCTCGAACTGTTTCAAGAGCATACTTCATGTGACCATAACATTGTTAAATTATGTATACAATTTCAATTTGTATACCGAGTGTGATTGTCTATGAGTTTATCGAGCAAATTAAACGTGTACTCATTCAATGTACAACAATTAATTTATTTTACATTATTAAAGCCATATGTGTCTGGAAACCAGCCTGCATACATGATAGCTTTTCTTACTCTGGTTTTAGTTTCTGTGGGGTCTTTATACAAAAACCCAAGGTTATCACTAAACCCATTCCCGAAAAAATAGTACCAACCAGTCCAGGCCCATGAGGCCCAAACTCTAATGCCAAACCAGCTGCCAAAGGAGCCAGCATGCGAGAAATTGAGGTCACACTTTGGCCGAGTCCAAATACCGCCCCAATTTTATCTCTTGCACATCTAGAAGATAACACTTTGTTCAAACAAACACGTAAAAATGACGTCGAAATGCTGAGCACGGTCAAACTGACGAGTAGCATGATGACTCCTGGTGCAAAAGTCAATCCAAACAAAGCAATGGTGAGAGATAGGACGCCGCAAAATGCTTGTCGATTTTCATTAGGATCTAACTTAGTTAAATGTCCAACCAAAAAACCAGCAATTGTGGAAACGCCCCCTTGATAGGATGTCAAATAGCCTACGTACTTGGGGGTAAATCCAAAAGTTTCCTCCAACACTAATGAAAAATTACTTCTATACACCAAAGTAGAAAAGCCGAGAATTAATCGCAGAAACATAATGTCCCAACAATCTTGCAACTGAAACTGTGAAAAGTAACGTTTGGCGCGCAAATAACGACTTTCTGTGGGTTTACTTTTAATCGTTTCATTTTTATAAGACATATTTTGTTCGGGGTGAGAAAGTTTTTCAGATTCTTTCTGCACATTTGGTAGCCATTTCCACACAATCACTGGAACAAGAAACGCCTCACAGTAAATATGCACATTGGATTACACTATTTTTGTAAAATAGAGAGAATCCTTACCTGCATTTAAAAGGAAAATTAGTGACACAACTGTAGTTACCCAGAAGAACCCATTATGTAATTCTGCCAAATGACCACCAACAGTTGGTCCTACGATAAAACCGATATTGGAAGATGCGGTGAAATATCCATAAAAAACTCCACGTTCTTCATGAGAAATCAGGTTTGCTAAATATGCCGTTGATATAGATTGACTATGTTTGAAAACACCTGAAAAATATTTCAGAATTATATAATATTTTTACATTGTACCTTAATAACTGGATATTATACATAAAAAACAATCAAATAACTAGTAAAAGAATATCGCAATGTTTTACGCAAACATTGAAACTGAGAAATTTGTAGATTGTAACAGAGGTCAAGCACAAATATGTCTAGTATTTTCCTCAAGGTGGAAATATTTAATCCACATTTTAAAAAGCTCGAAAAGGTGGTACATATTTCGTCATTATTTAAAAAAGAAACTAAATAAGGAATTCAAAATGAAACACAAAATTAAATGTAAAACTTTTAAACATGTTTTTTTTAAATATACACAAATTCAAATACTCACAGTTATGCTGTTATTATTTTAACTAAGGGGGCAACGTAGGAGAACTGTTCAATAAGTAAGCTTACAAGACATCTCACGTGTGTAATTTTCCTTACGACATTCAAATTTCCTGCCTAATCCAAGCAGGTAGACCACTACTTCCTCTCACAAAGCACAAACACTAGATCGCCTCTTAAGTCAGTCATCTGTCCCCACCATCACGTGAAAATGGCGGGACGGGTGGAAAAATGGTAAAGCGGCCGAAATTCATCACCAAATTGTTGAAGTGTCTGGTGCTTTTGCCATGTTACGGAAACAGGTCAGCAGTTGGTGCACTGTCTTTAAAATGGCAGACTGATTTGGGGATTAATGTGGAAAAATAATCTGTCCCACGACCCCATACTATTTACAATTATTTGTAATTTGTAGGTACTATTTGAATAAATTCAGAACACGGGAGGTCTTGTTACCTTATTTATTGAACATCGAGTCCTAGTATATGTGCATCCGGAATTTGGAGAAAGTCTTGTCGCAGAAGGGAATTTTGAATTCCACATATGTGCCAAATTTAATAAAGGGAAATCGATCGCTTCACTAACTAACAGTGCATGCATATATACGTTCTACTCACCAATTATAAATCTTGAAATAATTATTACTGCTAACAGACCGCCACATCCCATTAAAAAATATCCGAAGGAAGATGCCATCAGACTTACGATGAGCACAAACTTTCGACCCTTGACATCACTCCAGCTCCCCTGCAAAATTGAGAAAATGGGTTAGCTAGCGTACATTTTTCTTTCAAACTACCAACACAAAACTCACAAACGTACCATAACCGGGGACGAAAATAACTGTACACCTCCATATATAGAGCCTAAGTTAATGAATGAATCACACAAATCAGCCGGCCGGTATATTCGTTTGAATCAACAAATGATTCAACATCATGGAAGCATTTTATTACCAATAAATCCAACTAACAAGGAACTGGCCCCTAACTGTTTCGTTCTGGTAGCAATAAGGGGTAATATCATGCTAACAGCTAATAGATCCTAGAAATATATGGTTTAAACTTTAATAATCATGTGCATGCAATATGCATGTACATGTATGTAAATGGAATCTCCACCGAGGGCAATTAAATCAACACAACTTACCAAAAATCCTATAAAACATATTAACCTAGCTATTTGTTGAATTGATGCCATTAAATTTTCATAAATTTAAAGGGTAAATATCACTCATTCACAGCGTCAGTTGTCAACCAAACAATCTGCACTATACAAACCAGCTGTTCGACGACGTCACCCAACTCGCCTTATCGGCAGTGCTGAAGCCCAGTTTTTAGGTTGACAGCCGCTATGCAGCGCCTCCCCGCTAAGTAGCTGCAGACACTCTTAAAGGGCCATTCAAAAAGCACGTTAGTACACGAAATTTGATGGACCTGTCAACTATAGCCCCCTATGCGTCGACTAAGTGGACGTCCTTTTTTGAATGGTCCCTTTATCAGCTACTTGACCAGGCAGCGATTACGGAGCGCGGCAACGGACATAAATTTCAGATCGAGTTTAAGTCGTATCGCCGAATGAAACTGTCTATTACTTTGTACAATCAATAGTCTTTTCGAGGTTAAACGAACGAAAGCTACTCATTCACCGCTGTTTTAAAATCCGGCCTGGCAAAAAAAATTATTTAGCTCATTTGAATGGCTCACAGTGTCATCATCTCGCATCATCTTCTGTTACGATTTCAAAATTGCTATCCGTTCACAGGCTCCGTACAGGTGGTTCGGAGAACGGCGCTAAGCACTAAGCACCGTTCTGTGTAAGCATTCTACATTTTGCAGTGTAAAAACTTTTCAACAGTAGATGTTTTTCAATATTTAGGTAAATATAAAAGCTTGCTTTCATTATAAGCGTGCGTGTTTTAACATATTTTTTCATTATCCCTCTCAAATATATCTACTCGCATGGGTGTGCAGTTTTGAGACTTGCGCTATTGCTGTTTCACTTTATTTTCACTCATAGAACGAACGAACAACGTACCGAACTATTGCACAACCGGTTGCATTTGACCATCTAAATATTGTACAAACATGACACTAATTTCATGACTGTTTTATGTTAGGGGAAAAACTGATTGTAAGCAATATGACTTCATCTCCCATACAAGGAAAGGGTACAGGATCAACCCCCGTTGGGGCTGTAGTAGCAGCTGTAGCAGATCCAAATCAAGTAAAAATTTAAGCTTACATTAAACGGTTTGCCTGCTATTACAGACCAATTATGATTTTATTGGTACGAGGGGCTAGCATATGTTTTAATTCAACAAAAATATCTCAAATATACCTGAGCAATGATTAGGTTTTTTTAAGAATTAATCCTGTGCCATATATACATGTATAATACCTAAAAGTCTTTTCATATGAATGTTTATTATTCGTTGAAGATGATTTTCAATGGATAAAATTGTGGCCAGACAATAGTGAAAACCATTACCGAGCAAGGTGGCTGAGTGGTTAGCATTCTCGCTTTGCATTCGGTAGACCCAGGTTCGCTTCCCAGGTCGGCTATCCTCGATTGTGGTTTTTCATGGTTTCCCACAATTTCTCCAAGCAAATGCTGAGATAGTTCCTAAATTAAATCGGCCATGACCGTCTTCCTTTCCTATCCCATCCTCCTCGTTAAGGTCCAAATTACGGGAAATATAATTTAATTGCAGTTTTGGGATCCATCACTAAGGATCCCCCCTTCCAAATGGTACTAATCTACTGACTGCAGGGTAAATAATTGAATTGAATATCGCGTTTACAGAATCCTGATATCTACACGCTTTTGGGCGCTACGCACGCCCAAAGAAGGCATCTCGCAGAAGTTTGTATTTTGAAATTTATTTGACTTTCGCTCGTCCTCGACACTCACGAAGACGAAGAACCAGGAAGCCAGCTTTGACCCAGTTCACTTGGGGAACCCCTCTTCCTTCAACCAAGGCCAAGGTCGAACGGGCCTCAAGCACGTTTATCTCGACCTACTGCCGCTTTCCCTTTAACCGGAGAAGGACGCTGACCGAATATCTCGGTACAGCGTCGATAAACCGCGAATTTTTGAAAGACGCGTCGCACAGCGGAAATAACGCAGCGCATCCAACTTTCGACGCTTCTACGCACCTTACCGTGGGCCACAGAAGTTATAAATCCGTTAATAGCACACTAATTTAGACTACTAATAACTGTAAGCACATTTTAGAGTTCTTTTATAAAAATAAAACTGAAATTTCTTGAAATTGTAACAGAGTAAAATAAAGTTAGATATTTTTACCAAAGGTATATTTAAAAAATATAATTAAATTGAAGGTTTTTAAGACAGGTAGAACCTTAAGCTGAATATATCTCAACATCCAAAAGAGCGAAATTGTTAATAAGGCTTTTAATGTCATTTAAAGTTACATATTCGTACTTACATCTAAACTTATGCTGAACCACATTTACGATGAAATTTTAGTTCTTATAGTTGAAATCATGTGATTTCTGAATTTTGATATCAAGGACACACTGTTTAAACGAACAAATTTTGACGCTCCCTCAAGATTCGTCTTAACGAGGTTTGACTGTAATCGATTAATAAACCTAGTAGCCTAATCCTAATTTAAAATCTAACGTTGTTTTCAGACCGGAAATGTCATTCAATAAGACTAATAGCCAGATTAACTTAACGCCTAATTTTCTGTAGGCTGATGACGATGCCATGAAAGGACTGCAAAAAAGGTCCTGCCACGAGTTTGATGTCCTCCAGTTTTTGATGTGAGACGGCTGTAAACTTGCGCAAAATGAGAGCTAGTACGACCTTCATTTCCATCATGGCAAATTTTTGACCTGCAACGAAAAATGTCTTACATACAGTATATGACATATGCGTGAAAAATATTTGCGGAAATCCATGTTCTGTAATGAAAATGCATTTCAGAGAAATGTACATGTATTTATCACCTTTAAATACATGTACACGCTATTACAAATACGTACAGATTGGAACATGTATAGTCGTTTGACATTTTTTTTAGGAAAAATATCTTTTTCTATATGATAAACATTTAGAATGAACTTTTTTTATAAATTTTCCAGAATAAAATTGTTCAAAAATGTTTTTATACACTTGAAATTAATGAAAATATACCGTTAACCATAAACTAAATACAAAGTGAGAATTGAAATAGTAGCAAACACTATACTGTATGTTATATCAATCAATAGCAGAATAGCAGAATTTGGCAAACTTACAAAGGTATTCACGCAATATCTCACTGATAAAAGGACACTTACTAAACCACAGCTGATGATACAATTAACGTCACTATAAATGTTAGTCCATACTGATATACAGTATGTAGAAGATAACCTATACGAACATGTAAATACTCAAACAGCCGTCGGATTATTTTAAAAAAAAATACGTTTTTTCGTGTATCTCTCAGATAACAGCGCGAGCAACGGAGTTTTAAACTGACAGACTGCTAAAAAGAAACTTACCAATGCAGTTTCGTGGTCCAGCAGAAAACGGAACATATTCGTATGGGTTCAGTTTTTGTACCGTCTCCCCATAAAACCGCTCCGGACAGAATTTGTCAGGATCTGGAAACACTTCGGGATCTCGATGGATCAATATCATGGGAAAGTAGACGCATGATCCGGCAGGAATCTTGTAGCCACCTGTATGCAACAAACATATCTCAGACATGACTTTTATAAATAAAATAACCATTATCTGAAAAAAAAATTCTCAACAAAAATATGTTAACCACAGAAAACCTTTGTGAACTTTGCACTTCGACCTTAATTCAATTTAAATATTTTCTGACTGATAATTTTCAATCAGATAACCACATTCCTCAGCATTTTACAATGTAAATATTTTGAAACAAATTTCCCTTGAGATGGAGTACTCACTGATGTTTGCATCTACGGTAAGTTTACGACCCGTCACGGGAATACTAGGATATAGCCTCAATGTTTCCTGAAAAAAACGGACATAAATAAAATTAGAATTTTTGTGAAAATCTCATGCAAATTGTTATAAACAAGTACCTTGATAACGGCTTCTAAATATTTAAGTTTGGACAAATCGACACTGGTTACTGCTTTATCTTCGTCAACTATTTAAAAACACATTTAAATTGAAAACCTGAAAAATTGTTTTACAAAGTTAAGTTATACATGCATTCTTTGCAAATTGGGAAAAACAATTTGGGTTAGTTAAATTTAACTGTTAAATGATTGTATTCAATCAAAAATCTTCGAATTTAACTTGGAAAATATTGGGTTAAAACTATAATTTTTTTTAAACCTCCCTACAGCAGGTAGTGCACATGTACGTTGTTTTTTAAATTATTCGGAAAATAAATCCGAAAATGAATATACAAGAATTAAAATGATTTTAGGGTCATTTATTTTTTGTATAAAAAAACAATCTGATGTGTTAGTAAAACACTGTTTTGCAATTTTTTAAAAAAGTATAAATATTAGGTAAAAGTGTGATACCTAATACATTTGAGATTTCCTCTTGAACTCGTTTCTGTGTGTCAAGGTTTAGTCCAAGAAGAAATAGTGCGAAAGCTACTGCGGAGGCTATGGTGTCATTGCCCTAAAAACAGTAAAAATTATGATTATCCGTTTTTTTCTTTAAAATTATATTCTGACTTTTTAAATTAAGGGGGCATTATTCAAATAAACCCAATGTATATTGATAACAAAGTTTTATTTATATAGCATAGCGTTTATAAGAATTACTAGAGTTTCAAAACATACTTTTTTAAAATAATTCTGATTTCCTTGAAAATGTCATTCTAAACGTAGTATGCTAATTAGGCCTACAGCCCCAAATTCACAAATTGTATTAAAAAAAGCAAAACAATTATTTATACATACGCTTTGTTTTCTATTTTACAAAGAAAACTTTTTCAAAGTCCAGTTTAAATTAACAGACTTTCCAAACTGCATTTGAATTTTTTAAAAATACAAAACATACCTTCTTTCAAATATCATAGGACATGATTTATTAAGAAAGCAGTTTCATCCAAATTCTGAATTATCTTTAATCATTTTATCAAATGTTAGAGTTTAACCCTGGCGTGCCACGGGTAGTCGCCACCAGGGGTCGCAGTTCGGACATTCCTGGGTCGATATATAGGAAGGCCAGCTGACAGGGCAGGGGCCTGTTAGCCTTGTTCTCCGTCCTGCGAAACTACACTGTTCTGATGCCGGATGTTCTTCCGACTATTACATGGTGGAGATTCCGGTCTTTCTCCGTACCTGCTTGCTACAGCTCTTCTATTTGTGCCTACCTCTACCCCTATGGCTTCTGCTGCCACCACAACGGAATCCGAAGGTGATTTGATTAACATATATAGCGACTACGTCCGTTGCGGGTTACGCTTTACGTTCGCGCGGGGAGCCTCCAGCATTCCACTCTAGTTTGGGTAACCTCAGTTCTGTGACGTTGACTGATCCAGACTGTCAGTCGTCTGGTGCATTCTTCACCTCGTCAGTCTTATGCATCCGATCATGGTCCGTATACGTCACCATCTGGGCTGGGGGTCCATCCTACACCTCAGGCCACTGCCCACCAAACAGGCAAGGCACATCTTGCTGACCTTTGGTCTGTTCTGGCCCACCTTAATGCCTGGGTGATTTTGCACCCCGGTGACCCAAACAATTTCGTCTTGGTGGAGTCTGCCAATCGCCTCTTTCGCAACTGGCAATCTTCGCCTCGATCTCCGGTCGACAACTGTCCATGTTGGTCGTCACCGTAGGATGATCCTACCACTACGGTCCTCCAGGTGGCTCTTTCATATGCGTCTGATCCGTCGATGCCTCGTCTCCCCATCCAAGGTGCGCCTCGCTTGGACGACTCGGCCACCCGTTTGGCCTGGACATCCAACCTAGCTTCCCTCGTGGTTTCGACGACATTTTTTCGTTCATCGACGGCAATGTTGTGTTGGCCAGTATCGGCACTGTGCCTTGGACTCAGCCCCTAGTGCTTGATCCGCAACTATGAACTATACAACCCTTTGCGGTGTCCAACGTCCAATCTCCGGTTGTGGCACCGATTCTGTCATTGTTTGTGGCTCGCCAGACGTTCCGTTCTTCTCTGTTACTTTCGGCGGTGGGCATTCCGCCTCGGCCCTCTCCTGGGCTCGTCACATTGGCACCACCCATGGTGGCCCCTGTCCCTGCAGGTTTGCCTGCTAGGCCCTCATCCTCTACTCTTGCCTTCTCGGGGGCTACGTCAACTCACCATCCCAATAGACGGATGGATAAACTCCCTTCCTTTGATGGGATTTCTGATGTGGATGTCTTCTTGGACAGTTTTTTTGCCATGGCTAATGCCTATGGTTGTAATTCGGAAGAAACGGCCATTCAGCTTCGGACCCATCTTAGCGGGACTGCAATGGCTTGGTTTGTTAACTTACCTCAATCCGTACAGATTGCCCCTTTCTTTATCATAGAACATGATTTATTAAGAAAGCAGTTTTATCCAAATTCTGAATTATCTTTAATCATTTTATCAAAGAAATATTTCGTTTTAAATTCCCATATTTAAATAAGTAATTTTTCTGAAATATTATATACTATTATAAACATAGAAGATCAACAAACTGTGGGATCATTCATATATAAGTTTTCTTTATATTCAACTTGAACTCAAGATTTTGAATGAAAGTTTGATTTTGGTCAAAACACTATAAATGTGGTAAGTTTTTCTTTTAAAAAAAAGTTAATCTAAGCTATATGTGACAATGTATCGTACAATATGTTTATGCTCACCGCATGCATGCAAATATTCACTTCTTCCAAAATATCTTCATTGGTAAGACTTTTTCCGTCAACTTCTGCCTCAAGGAGGCAATCCAATAAAGAGAGTTTTCTATTTCCAATTGGTCCATTTTCAAGCTCGTCTTGATTATCTTTGTTTTGCTTTTCTTTTTCTTGAAGTGCCCGTCTGTTTCTTATTATCTGAAAATATTAAAATCTTGCTATATGATTAAATTATCATATACATAAGCTTTTAAATAGATATCACTTCTTGATCTGCGATAACCTTGGATCTCTTTTTCATTAAAGATCGACTACAGAACTCTTTATTAAATAAAATTAAACCTTAATTGTCTCTTTCATTGTAATTTAAACAGAGTATTTCAATTTATTGTAAATGCATAAACGTACATACATATACAATACAAATACAGAATATTAAATGTTTAAATAAAGCTGTTTTATATTAAAAATGTGGCCTTAAAAACTAACTGTATTAGGCTACTGATGTAATTTCAGTAAAATACATTAACAAAATGCATTGTACAAGTATACATTAGTTCAGCGTACATTTTTCCAACAAACTACTTAAGTGAAACATGCAAATAAAACTGCATAGTGCATGCGTTTTACTATAAATAGAAATTTGACTTATCAATTTCTAAATTTATTACCATTTATAATAAATTCGCACAAGCTTACCTCTTTGTGAAAAGTAAGAATGGTCTTGACGCAAGATTGTTCAATAGTTCTGTGTTTTGTTAAATTAAACAAAATATTGGGCCGCAGCCATGGGCGAAACACACGATAAAGATATACAGCCTGCAATCTAAATACAGAATTTGTTAAAAGTAAACAACATTCTTTTAAAATGATAAATAAAATAACTGAAAATTCAAACAAAACCGAGCAAGATGTCTAAGTGACAGAATTCTCAACGAGCCTTTTGTAGACGCCGCGCCGGTTTCATACCCGGGTCGGCTATCCTGATTGCGGTTTTTCATTAATTCCCAAAACTACCCTAGGCAAATGTTGGGATAGTTTCTTTCCTTTCCCATTCTATACTCCTCCTTGCTTAGGTTAGGTTCTTCCCCAACCACATATAGTGAAGTATTACATTATTCCTGCATGCCGGTTCCAAGCCCGGGTAATTAGTGAGGGTTAGGCAGATGTCTGAAGTTGAGCTGCATATGTTTTAAAACCGATAACACGGTTGATATCTTGCGCCAGAGCGTCATTTGTTTAATTCTATAACACAACCGGGAGTTATACCCAATTGTTGATGATAATGATTTTGAATTATCGTTTATATGAAAATAACAAAATACTTTTTGCATAACTGCTAACGCATTATTTGACATTTATAATAACTTCAATTGATAAACTTTGATATATATATTATCTCTAAGACTATAATAGTGTAGAAAATTACGGTGAAATAGATATCTTACCCATGCACGGCTTTAGCGTATTCAAGATCACTGTTTTCTTGAGAATTTAGTGAATAGCCCATTGTCGTTTCTACAAATAAAAGAATCGAATTTAGACTCAACAAAATGCCAGATAAAATAAAAGAAGAATACAGAGTTTTTAGCATTTATTAGTTTTAGTGATGTGCATAAACAAAGTATGGTCAATGGTACAGCAAAAATGATACTTACAATGTCAAATTTTTAAAAAATGAGTGTTTGAAAGGTTTTTAAAAATCACACATTAACGTTAATACCAAAAAACTAAAAAAAAATCCAGAGTTATTTTTAATAAAACGTGTGCTGTATATTTGCACAATTCACACAGTAAACACTTAAGAATTGGCATCCTAACTTGTTCCAAAAACACAAAAACGACACAATTTGATGATTTCAGTAAACTTTAAATGTGCATTAATCAATTTCTCCAAATATTTAACCAATTCTTTTATTAATGTATAATTAATTTCTGAAAAATTTCTTTAACAATATTAAAATACTAAATTACCTCAGAAGCCAACAATTTAATACAATTTGGTTGGTTTCCACTTATCACTGATGCCTTTATTTACAACATTTTAAATTCGTTTACTTATCTAAATTATGTTTATCATGATAGATTTCAAAATAAGTTTGTTAAAATTAAATTTGTATTTTCACGTTCAGTAGTGTGGATTTAATATATTTCAGCTCTCACATCTAGAACACATGAGATACCAAAACTGCTTAAGGTGAATTATCTGTTTTCTGAAACACAGTCATATGACAAAAAAATGAAAAAAAAAATGAATAATTTAATTTTTTATAGAATAAACAACTTTTTTAAATTATAAATACAATTTCAGCCTTATGGCAACGTCAGATATCATACCGCAAATTATGTCCAAGGAGAACATTGACAAAAGTGGGACAACATCGAATGGACCATTCTCTGCGATCTTCTCGAGTTTGTTGACCAAAATTTGAGCTTTATCGTTAAAAATGGTAAGAAATCCATTCAAGATACGAAAATGGAAAGCGTGATTCATCATTTTTCGACGCTTTTGCCATTTTTCTCGAGTGCTTCGAATAAAAAATCGGACAACATTTAGATTTTTGAGATAATTTTTTAGATGATTCTTGAGATAAAATTTCAATTACCTCGTCACCAGGCCAGTTTTTAGATATTCCTCTGTGATAGAATATTCATCCGATTTGTTTACTTGTCTTGGGTCTTTCATAATTACCTGAAAGTAAACAACTTTGGATTTGACGAAACAAAGTTCTTCATTGGTGTAAACATTGGTACTCGATCGTTTTGAAATCTCATGAATTTTATTTAAGGTAGCCCACTTTAAAAATGTCTAAATTTAAAAAAAAATGCATTTAAAATATGTACAGATCGGAACATTGTATTAAAAGCATTCCAAACTACATTTTGGGAATAACCTTCTGAGTAATGAGTAATTAGAAATACAAATGTTTAATTCTAACACATGAACATTACAGATTCTGTAATAATAAAACATAATTTTTTGTACATTTTTGTTTTAATTCAGGTTTGTTTCTTGATTTATGGATATTTTTAATTCTGTATCTTTTTGCCTACCTTTTGAGCTTCGTACTAAATCAACTTTATGCTTAGTAAACAAATATAAACAAGTTATATTTTTTTCAATTTATAGGCATTGTTTGAAGTAATTACATGTAAAACTGTTAGTCTGAATAATAAAACAGCCCTTAAATATGTTAATTAACATGTGTAAGCTAGCATGCAATTTAAAATTAGACAATATATAAACGATACACAATCAAGCATTTTATGGAAAAACACCTTAATGTTAAAACCGTATGCAAATCTTAACTTGTAGACACGTGTTTGAAGGACACGAATTTCAACATATGTCAATAAAAAATTGGTGTGTTGTCTAGCTTCTACGTGTTATAAATTTATAAATATGGAAAATACAGCAACACGTTGAAGGGAAAATAGAAAACAATAAACTTAGAAAAAAGATCTAGTAAAAAACACAAATGTGAATATATTAAATCTAAACAGTTCGTCTGGAAATGAAAAATTTGGAGAAGTCATTTAGTGAAATTAAAAAAAATCAACAAATTCGGTTGAGAATGGAGCCTACCTCTGCTGCACTTGCGCTTTGGAGAAAATATCCTCCAAACGTCCCTGCCCATATTACCACAACAGGTTCTTTCCGAAAATTCTTCACTGTTTTAAGAAAGGTTTCGAGGAGTTCTAGAAAACGTAATAAAAAAGTACATATATTATGAGAAAGCGGAGTTAAAATTAATGAACGAATCATATCCAGGGCTATACCCTCTAACCGTAATATGGTGAAACACCTTAATTTTAATTTTAATTAGAATTTCTGGAGCTAAATACGTATACCGGTCATGCCAAAAATTAGAAAGTTACCCAGTGAAAGAAATTATACTACGATGGATTTCTAATTCTCCACAAATTAGAAATTATTTAATCCGATTTTTCTATCAATATTAAAAAATACATTTACTTAGTTCATATAAAAAAGTAAACCTAGAATAAATTCTTCTATAAATGTACATGTACCATAAAAACAGTCCGAATTATTCTACAATTGTAGAAAACAACTCCCAGCACAATTATATAGAAAAAAAAGAAAAATTTAGAAATATTTCAAAAAAGCTCTAAAGACAAAAGAAATATTTTTGAAAAGCCCTAAACCGTTTTTTTACCAGCACAAATAATTTCATATTTAATATTTAATTTTATATTTAATTTAATATTAGGAAACAGACAGGAGTTATGCGAATCGTACTGTGGCAGTCGTGAAGTCACGTGTGTCAAAGATGGGTACTAATACCATACTTTTATGAAAAATATCATCATTTTCTACATAAATAAGTAAACCTGGAATGCTGCCCGAAGCAGCGATCCATACTATCGGTCCGTGCAATTTGCTTTTATATTTCATTTTTTTAAAGGTGAAATTTAAGGATGTTTTAAACTTTTTAAGGAAAATTGGATTAATAATTACTTGAATAGTTTCTCTTTCATTGTGAAGAAAACTGTTTCCATTAATTTACAATTGGTTTCAGTCTGATTGGTTTCCTACATTTATTTTAAACAATGAAGTATGACCCATAAATTGCACATTAAGCTATTTCTTTTTATTACAATTTTCCATTCTCCCATTTATGTTTTCAAAAAATTACCATGAATGCCAAAATCGCTAGATCAGATATTCTAAAGAAGCTTTTTTCGAATTCTTGTACCTTGCAATTGCATTTTATTTTGAAAAACATTTTTTACATTTCATTCTTGTTCTTGCAATTGCATTTTATTTTGAAAAACATTTTTTACATTTCATTCTTGTTCTTGCAGTTACATTTTATTTTGAAAAACAATTTTTAAAAACATTAAAAAAATATTAAAATTTTGACAAAATTAGCCTTTACCTTCGGTCGGCACAAAGAATTCCCAGGCATTACCGATCAGGGGCTTTCCGGGGGGTCCAGGAACCGCTTTTACAGTTTTAATGAACCCCACGTGGTTCACCGCAAAATTAATAACCATCCACAGCAGGCACACCACAACCACGGCGGCAATCCATTTGATCGCAATGGAGAACAGGGCGACTGCAGGAGTCATGATTTTCCAGAACTTTTGGTTTTGAAACAATTAGCGAAAAAAGTCTTTTGAACCTTCTTATATGTCAGCCATACCCCATGACCATGGACGCGATTCACAATGATGTCAAAGATCTCCTCCAGATATCATCTTGACATTCAGGTGGAAAATGTTATGATTTCTACGTGGGTAAGTTGGTAACATGCGAAAGTTCTGAAAATTTTAACCAAATTGCGGTCAAGCAGGAGGGGTGATAACGTTACTTTGGCCTTATTTCACTTTCTTTGTGAAGGAATCATTTTATTTTAATAAAACGAAGTTGGTTTTTAAAACATTAAAACTAAAATTAACACTATACAGTGTCCATAGAGGACCTTCACTTTCAAACATGCACATATTTTCAGAAATTCCTGGGAAAATAAATGTATTATGACCAAAATTACACAAAATGCATAGTACTGATCACCTAAATTAATTAATTTCCAAACAAACGTTGAATCGGGTTTTAATTTGAACCATTTCAATGAGTAGTAGTAGTATTTATTCGTGAGATTCAATTAGTTCTTAGGGCGGTATACACGTAATTATTGCATAATAATTATTATTTTATGTATATATACATATACAGTGCTCTGGGATTTTATATATATAGGCATACTATAGGAGGTCAATTGCATGTAATGCTTTTTATGGAAATTACGGAAAATATTCGAAATTGTTTAATGTACTCAATTAGACACGTATTAATAAATTTGCAAATTCTATCTATTTAAGGATTTTTAATGTATCAACATTATTTTTTTTATTTTGCACTTTTAAGACTTTAAAAGGCAATTTACTTATTCAAATTCTAAATTAATGGCTCAATGAATGAGGTATATAACTTACTGAAATACGGCGAAAGGTTTTCTTTTAAGTTTCAGTAATTTGTTCAGTTAAATAAATCATTCTTGGATGCTAACATTTTCAAATCAAATTAGAAATTATTAATAATACACTTTTCCATCCCACGAGCATTAATTAAAGTTGACTTATTTCTGTGTACTTATTTAAAAACGAGGAAAAAAATAAAGACGCAAAATTAATGGCAGTAAACTTCAATGAAACAACGAGTTTTTACGTGTTTCAATTAGGTGTATTCATGTTTAAAAAATATTGAGGTTTACTAAAATCTCTTTTGTTACCGGGGGGAAAGTAGGTAGAAAGTTATATACTAGGATGAACTATTCAGGTGTTCGTCAGGGTCGACTTGGTTCAATGTGGTTTGAGACGTTATAGTAAATTAGAAAATTGACTATGGATAAGAAAACGGTGACGTTAAGGGCGAGGTAAACACGAGACAGTTTTATCAAATTTTGGAAACAATTTTTGATTAGTCAATAATTAAGTTGAATGTATCAAAAAAATAATGGGAACGAAGTCATTGCCACAATAATTGTATTAGATATACATGTAGCACAGCATAGAATCTGAATGTGATTATAATTTAATATTTAGAATCTACATTAATTAAACTAATCCTATTCATGTCATGGTGATTTAATCACTCAAAATATATACAAGTTTTATGAATGAAAAGTAATTGCGTATCAATTTGACTCAATTTCTGAAATTTCTTACAAGAGAAAGCCTCACTGTGTCGGTTCGTATTTACTGTGCATTAAACAGCAAGAAAAATCAATACTCCAAATTTGACTCCAGGTTGAACCTCCTAAGATGGCTACCAACTTCAAACTTTCCTCGTTTAGCTGTGTAGACTAGATGCAATAAAATACTCTCACTGTAAAAAATCTATTTTTAGACATAAATGCACACAAATGTGTCAAAAACATTTCTAGAAATCTGGCAACCATATCAAAAACTTTAATTTTGATAACATTAAAAAGATTATCGCAGAAAAATGCATGTACACCTGTACTGTATAGACTAGTCTACATGTACTGTACTTTGTATGATTGAGAAAAGGTTTTAAAAATTATTATGAAATCATATAAGTGAATAAATATTAACAGTATAATCAGTGTAAAGTTATGAGAACAATTTTAAGCCAAATATGGGTACCTGAACATCTACATCATCATTATCATGTACTGAAAAATTAATTCAATTGCATTATGTAAAATAACTAACCAGAATCGTTTGGCGCAAACTTGGCATATTTGATTGAATTGGAACATTTTTGTTAAGATAATATCATCAATAAATATAACCACCACCTTTAACGCTCAGCCGTTTCTGAAAGCAATAGGGTGATTGAGTAATCAAATGGGCTTTTTGAAATTCTATGCGAATTCCACAACTAGCAAAAAAAAGTAAGAATACTGAAAAAAATTGAATTTTTTAACGTTATTTTGAAGTATTTATCAAATTATATATACTGAAAAGGTATGAAACAGTCACTTTTGTAACAATTGATTAGAATTAAATCGAGTTCCTGCGTAAGAAGCTGCATTTTTTAATTTACGGAACGTGAAGGTTTAAAATGTATAAAGTCATTGACCACCTTCCATTAAAAACAAGGCCATATGAGTTTCAAATTTGACCTTGCTATTTACAGTCAATGTCAATTTCTTCATGTCTATTTGGTCATCATCACTGTGCCATCACGCATACACATGTGGCCATCATCAAATTCATGCAATTTAACTTTGGTATGGCGGTGAAGGTCATTTTCAATCATAGATTTTACACCGCATATCAGCACTATAACAGTATGTTGAATCTGGTTTCTTAAATAATCTAGTTGGATCTGGATTCTTAAATAATCTAGTTAATTCCTGATTATAACGCTTAAATACGAAGCGAAGTACTTGAAACTTTAAGAAAATTTTAAGAAGTTTGAGAACGAGAAATATTGGATTTTTTTTAATTACCCAGAGGTTTTAAGTAGTTAAGAAAAGCAAATTCTAGAAGAAATTTACTTTTCTACAGTAAGGAATTTTGATCACAGTTGGATTGAATATGCATATAGTTTCAACTTTTCGATTTACATGTACAGTATAAGTAATTTCCACTTTGATAAAGTTCGGAGAAATTGCAAAATTATGCAAAAATTAATATTTTTTTCAGGAATTGTTTGTTAATATACACAGAATACACTGTAGGTACTGTCTATTTTCCGGTTAAGTGACCGTTTGTCCTCATTTACTACTAGATACTTGTATATGTAATTCTGGAAAAAACAAAGAAATAGGAGGACAATGGGAATTAATAGGAAAGACTGCGAATTAAAAACTTAAATTTATTTTTTAAATCGATATTTTGTCTTGATTGTTTTTGTGGCAATAACGATTACTTTCATGAATCTTTAATAGGAATCAACTAATTAAACTTGGATTTTCAAAGCAAAATAGATGTGCATGTATATCATGCCAAATAAGTTCAATCTATACGTTTACTTAAGTATAGAATTCACTTTGACAACTGATAATTGTGATGACATTTAGAAATTATTTTTCAAATTTTTTTTTGGTATTTAATTTTTTTTTTAAAGAATGTGTCAACATACATAGATAATAACTAATACTTTTATTTAAAATAACGAATTTACTACTGTATATTATAAGAAAAGAACATGTACAGCAGTACAAAAATATACAGGTTATTTGATTGTTGTCATATTTCTATAATTGGTGAGAAAATTCATGCTTCTTTTTGAGGTAGAAGTTGCATAGGTAATTTTTCTTAAATAACATTTCACACTGTCATGACCAGCGGGTCATGGTCACTGACCCTGGCGGCTTTGAAGGTCGCTCTTTGGAGAGTTTTGGCCTTTTGTCGGAATGTGGTGCATGCAGCGTGCATGCCCCGCATTCCGACAAACATATATAATGCGGCCCACTATTATGGGCCGAGAGTTCCTTCCTCGGACACGGTCCAGTTCGGACGTCTGCTCCTGCCCCTGCCGGGGCCAAGGGGCGCCGCTCGCCTGCTCGCCTTGGGGGCTGGAGCCCCGCTTTTCTTATCGCCTGGCTTCTTACGCGCCCTCGGACAGCCAGTGTCTTGCTGGCACTGGCTGTCTCTCGCCGACTCTCTGGCATCGCTGCCCCGTCTTTCGCACCTTAGAGTATGTCGTCGTTAGTCATGCTATGTTGTAATCACCTTTTCGCCCTTATTAAACTAATTGGGAACTATCTGAGACGTTTCTCGCCCCTTTATTCGGGATGTTCGACCCCTTGCCCGGCCTGGGCTCGATCTCTTCGCCATCTCGGGCGCCTAGGCCGGGACAAGGTCATCACATGGTGGAAATGCGGGCTTTCCCCCTGCCCGCCCTCGTGGGATTTTTTTCGGCCGCGTTTCAGCACTCTGGTCCAGCGAAGTTGTTGGGCTTTTAGATGGACCAACCTCGGTCTGCAGAAGTGGATCTGTGTCGCCTATATTTCGCCGTCGTTGGGTGTCACTTCGTCTTCAGTTGCTGCTCGTTCGTTCGCAATCGTGCGTACCTGGTTGTTCGAACTTTTGGATTCGCTAGTTATCCGGGATCTAGGGTCGAGGATTGGAAGAGCCTTCCCACCTGCGGCCATTGATCTCGTGCCTTCGCCAGGCAAAACTTTTCGGGAGGCTTCTCGCTGCGTTGTCTTCAATTTCCGGGCATACTGCTCTACTGGAGTGCCCGTACCTTCCTTGGTCGTTGTCGTCTGGTACACAGTTTGGTTCGTCGCTGTGATTGTTGTCGCTGCCATCCTCGGCTGTTGCGCCGCATCGGTCGTCGCAGTGGTCGATGGCCGTGCCGGTTTGTCCGGCGCTGTCGTTGGCTGTTGCTTCGCTTCGGTCTCCGCTGCTCTCCATCGTCTCTTCGTTTTGGTTGGCTTCGTCTTCGTTTTTTTCATCCGGGGCTCGTGCCTCCCATCAGGTGCCTTCGTTGTACGCACTTTCGAATCCGTGCCTGTTGATCCAGTTGCCGCCCGGGACATGGGTGGTGTATTGGAAACTGGCTTCCATTAGCGGCATAGTTGCGATCCTGTTGTCGTTGTACGGCCGTCTTCAGATCTCGTCCAGATCTGAGCAGGGCATAAGGCCAAAAGGGAAAAAGCACAAACTAAGTTTATACAGGGCAAACTCTTTATTCTATCCTCCATGCTGAGGATAAGCAATACCTTGAAAGGGGGTTTCTACATGAATCTTGGGGCGATAATATATACAATGTTACACAGAGCGCCAATGCGCTGGACAGACTTAATGACAAAGTCATATCATCTCACAGACAATACATGAGCAAAGAAGCATAACATATAATCAATGCACAAGGTAATGTTCTTATAGCACAACAGGTGCAAGAACATGAATAAGGTGCAATCTCGAGTTCAGG
>JAQGAO010000886.1:0-28544 GCA_034697705.1 Ommatoiulus sabulosus | reverse complement strand
GCCCGCTGGGTGGCGCCAGTGGTCGGTAAGTAAATTTCTTAATTTAAAAGTCTCAATGTGCTCCCACCCTATGACACCAATAACCTTTGCGCCCATAGTTAATGATGATGACTATAAATTATTACCGATATTACATAATTATTTCACTGAACAACAATCATCAAATTATATTAGAAATTGAAATACAACAGTAACTTATTGAATTTAAAAATAAAATGACAATTAAATTCAAGTTGACAATAACGTTATAAAAATGACACCACTTGATAGGCTTATCTGGCATTTTTCAAACATAAATTTGAAATGAACAAAAGTGATACTTGAGCAATTTATCGAAAACTACGGGAAGCTATGATGTGTCTGTTTTTGTTTAAGAATCTCTCATCTCGCGCATTTTGAGTTGTATGTCACTTCTGAATTTATTAAAGGAAGTTATTAAAGGATTTTAAGGAATTGCGAGTTATTAAAACTGGTAACATTTAAATATGAATAAAATAGGATTATTTTTCTGGCAATTATATTCTTAAGAAATCAATAAAAGATAATTGTGATTAAAGATGGTTCATTATTTAAATGTTTAGCATAAAAAATCTTTATTAATTACTATTATATATATAACATGTAAATTGCAGAAAAATGAGAAAAAATAATAAACATGCAAATATATTATGAACATAAAATATTTGATGCCTTGATTTTGATTCTTCCCTTAGCTGACACAATATAATTGCAAATGTAATACCTGGAAATTAGATTCTAAATGTACTATTTAATTTAGATTATGATTTGGAACAGTCATAATAAGTTTAAGTTATTAAGGAACATGAAATTCAAATTTACATGTAGCTTGTGGTTATACAAGATTTTTTTTATTCTAAATTAGTAGGCTACGCATCTGGCTTACATGTAACTCAGAAAAAGCGCCAAACTGTGTGGCCGGCCACTTGTTGACCTGCAAAGTCAAATATGCTGTAATGTTGTATATTCATTTTTTTAATCAACTTGTAGGTCAAGATTTCAAAACTATCTCAAGGGCATGAACAACTGGTCGCTGGTCAGTAGACTGGACACTTGCATCGTCCAGATGATCTATCTTGTGCATACTAAATTTGCACTTTAATATTTGGTTTCCAGTCCTTCGGGGTCAGTTCCTCTGCATCATCCTACTCCGTGTATTTGACCGACGCCTGTTCTAGGCTTGAAAAAAGTGGACTTATTCAGCCATGGGAAAACCTGATGGTTGCTGCTGAAGTGGACGAAGCTCTTGAAGAGGTGCGAAAAATATCTTGTCTGATTGGTTGAGTTAGGTGCATGCGAAAGTAACCATCAGATTTTAAAACTTTTGAGATACTCATTACAAGTGATGAAATCTCATTTTATCATGCCCTTAGGAGGATATGTTCTTTATGTTTCACAATTTAAGTTTTTTGCCTTATTCATGATGTATTATTGTCAGCAGGGGATTTGTTATCGCAATGAAGTTTGGAATTGTTTTTATATCCTGACTAATCCTGTTAACACAGTTGTACTAATGTTGAATCAAGGTAGCTTATGCTGAAGGTGCTTGCCTTGACAATTGAGACCTCAGTTAATTTGGTTAGGTTATTAGTATTCCCTCACTGATTAATTTCCAATTTATTCTGCCACTGTTTGATTGTTCTGAATTGCTTTTTAATGAAGGTCTGGTCAGTAGTAGTTTATTTAAATCCTGGTGCGAGTTGTTGCAGGAATTTGTTCAATTGTTATCTCTTTCCTAGAGATTTTGGCATGGGGGAATACTTATTTTAAATGTTATTGTTTCAGTTCTTAAATATGACTTTTGAAAAATACATCAGCACTTGGCATCAGTGAGTATTCAGCGCACATTTCAATGCAATTACAACGCTCTAAAAATTGTCTTAGAAATTTCATCCTTCAGCTGACTCACATTGCAAGCATTAATTTTCCAAAGCTTTTCATTAAACATTTAGCGACATCACGAGCGACAGTTCTTTTTTGTTCGAGTTGAAAAGCGCCATTCGATACGCAATTGCTGTGCTGTTGAGGAGAGCCAAAAAGGTAAACCATTGTATGCCAGGGATATATGAAAATCCTGCTGGAATCTTGCCAAGAAACCTTTCCTTTTAATTCAGATAGATCTATCCAAATTGATAACTAGGAAGCTACTGAGGGTGGCTCTCTCCCATTTGGACTGTTGCCTGCAAGCGAGTCAACGTAAAGGTATTTAGCATTAGCCTACTTGCTTTTTTGGCAGTTATTTAGTGCAACGAATTCATTAATCAAGCTTGATGGATCCATTGTGTGCTTTGCTTGTTTGCCTCCATCAGTTGCCAGAAATAAGAGATTTTGTGGGCAATGTTTACAGGGGGTGACAAAAGTAACTTGGAAGAATCAGTTTTCGAGTACTACGGACCTGATTTGCATCTCGCCGTTTATAATCGGTCTTGCGAACTTTGCTACCTTCATGGACTAAGTGAGAAAGTGCTTCCATTTCTGTTTCCACCAAAGCAATTGCAGTGCAGGTATGTTTGCTTAATTCTCAGCTAATAAAAACTGTTAGAATCAAGATTTCGAATATTTGGTTAATTGGAAACAATAGCGAACTTTTAAATTGGTTAAAAAAGACACCAGAACTTAGCAGTGCTATCCTGCCATTTTTTCAAAGTTGAGCTACATCTGGTGCTGCATAGTGAATGATGACGACATCTCAGAATTTAATTGAATAACGTCATAATTGGAATTATTCATACAATTAAATGTTGCATGTATGTTAATGTTCATGCATATTTTAAATTAATCAGTCTATTTTATTGTTCCTTCACAGAAGTGTGACTTACCTGATTCGAGAAATTCTCTCCAGCAGCATTCTTATGTCTGCCTTGGACACTTTGGCTGATCCCGTAAGTGTTTATTGAATTTAGCTTTGAAGTCATTTTAGTGGCGAATTACATTGGTAATTTTGTCGTTTTCAGGATATAATTAATAGCCTGCTTCTGATATTCTTTGATAAAACACCGGTGAGTCCCAATAAAGCTAATAAACATTTCCTAATGACACATTAGAATCATTTACATTATATGATGTACAGATGATAAATTTCTTTTTTTTAAGATGGTTCGTTACCCAGCAAGTCCCAAACCTGCTGTAGTTTTGCTTGGTAACTTTGTCCTTTCTACCCCTTCACGGAGTTCTTCGGTAGGATTCAAGGCGTTTATCTATTTTACAGTAGCATTTAAAGCATGTTTTGTGAACCTTTCATTTAAACAGCATCTAATCCTTGCAGTTCTTGGGGGAACCTGTCCCTGCGAATCCAAATGAAGCCAGATATCTCCAGTCTTTGATGGAATTCATGAGAAATGGGGGCAAAATTGGAATTTTACACTTTTATTTAGCAATAGGTTGGTTTTGGACAGATGCATTTATAATGCTTTTAAGATTGGTCTGGTGATTTAATATCATTTTTGTCACCAATTTTAGATGATTTTAAAGACAGACTCTTAAATCCAGATTTGAAAACCGATGACATCAAAAACTTGCATGCTGAAGCAAAAGTACTCTACAACGTCTACATGGCCCCCTATGCCCTCGAGCGCCTTAATTTCGAGCAGGACGTTGTCCACGTCTTCAAAGATAGTATGCTTCCCTTTTTGCCGCATCTTTTTTTTTACCTAAAACTGTTGTCCATGTGTACCTGTGGAATGTAAATTGACGGCATGTTTTTATTTAGTTAGCGATGGACCACCGGATGGCGTCATTAAGTTACAATCGACAGAGCCTTTGTACAAAGCTCACGAGTTTTCATTTAGCCTTCTGGAAAAATGCATTTACCTTTTTTATAAAAGTGAAGAAGTACGTTTTACGATTAACTATTCATGGTTTTTCTCCCTAAAGAGGTATTTACAGTAATCATTGAGTTTATTTTTTTAATAAAGTATTTCGAATATATTTGTGGATCAAAACATAAACTGCATTTGTCAAGATCATCAAGCAGGTAAGCAGATTTGTCGTTTAGTCTTTCTGAATTTTGCATACATTTTTATAGAGTTTAGAAATGCAGCACAATTGCCCAACAAAGTTCCGTTAGCATTTCCTAATGTTTTCACTAACATTAATGAATCAAATTTTAAAATATCTTTGAATAACACCATAAGGTAAAGCTGTAGTTTTCCGCTATTGATTATATTGGTAGATCCCTCGGAGTATTTTGTCATTCAATGTTGGAGAAATACATCTAACGTAAACTAACACAGAAAATAAATCTTGAACAACTTGAATTATTTATCCAATCTTATGTGGCAAACGTGTTAATATAGGCAATCCAAAAAGCTCTCCACAGCCGCTAAGATAGGGAACAAAATTAACAAGATACGTGGTGCTCTGAGGCCTGTAACAAGTAAGACAATTAAGCTTATAGCAACACTTGTCTTATGCTCATTAAGAGAAATATAAGATTCTATGCTTTCTAGTTGATGGTCAGATTGAAGAGGACCATTCCGACTTAGCAGATGCTGGCTTTGTAAGTTGCATTTGCCATCAAATCATCTTCTTTGCAAATTGCAAGTTAGCATAAATAATGGTGGAAATCAATTTCAGGAAGCTGATGAAATGAAATTGGCCATGGACATTGATTCCAACTACTCAAGAGATCTCAGCGCCTGGAGGGTGTCCATACCCAATGTGGAAAGCCGTAAAGATGAGCAAGGCAAATTGTATTATGCGTTTGTCATCGACGTGCAGAGAATCGATGTTTCCAACAAAGGTGGGTGAGAAAATTTTTTGTGTGAAAACATTTGCTGAGAAATATTAAGTTTTGAAAATCGTGCATAAAAATTTCAATGAGCCATTTTATGTTTGTTTTATGGGATTTAGCAAGTTTTCCTTTTAGTTTAAGGTTTAACCAGTTCATTTTACATGGATTCTGTTGCTTGATCTTAAATTTAGTTCTCATGTAATAACCAAATATATTTTTTTCTGGATGAAAATAGTGAAGGGTTGCTAACCATTTATATTTTGAATAAAAATATTTTTTTTTTCCAATTTAAAAATGCCAAGTTTCCATGTTTTTCATTCCAGACAATCCTGACGAATTTCACTGGGTCGTCGAACGGCAGCATCACGAGTTTTATGTTTTAGAAGCAAAACTAACAGAGTTTCATGGTATTACTGTGTATATTCAATTAATGGAATTAGTTTATTTTTAGATGATCATTTTGCCACCAGTAATGCAATTCATAATAATTAATCATCTTTGCCATTTTTATTCCGTTTATTTCATTGTGTGATTTTTATTGCTTATTAAAAGGTGATTTCGTGGATATTCATTTGCCATCAAAAAGGTCTTTTGGAAACAAGGGATTGGAATACATGGAAGCACGACGAGCTGCTCTTGAAGAATTTTTACAGGTGGGTGATCGTTACACTGAACCTGTTTTGACTTGTTAAGTTTAAAAGCATAGCATTTAACACATACCTTCTTTAATTTATGATGCTGCAGAGGCTTTTGCAGAAGCCTACATTTCGTGGAAGTGAACTTCTTTTCACTTTTCTATCTTCGACTGGGGATTTTACAAAGGGAATCCTTCCAGATATAAATTTGGGTAAATACAGCATTTTTGCTATAATGTAGCACTTCTACTTTGTATCACTCTAGGAATCTGAATGAAATACTCTTTTCTAAATCCTATAATTGTTTTACTGCTTTTTAAAATACTTTAGTTCTCTACGATGAATCACGTGCAAATTTTGTACATTTTTTAAATACTTTTATGCTGGCACATTTAATATGCGATCATAATCACTATATTTTATTAATGATTCCAACCTTGGTACAAGCTTTATACAGCACATTACTTTCTTCTTTTGTCGGCTTTCTCATCCTCAAACATAATTATTTTGTATTTTTCCAGGTAGGATGATTAAAAATGTGCCAATGAAGCTGCTGAAGGAAAAGGGGCAACACTTGGAAACCTTTTTACAGAATTTTATCGCATCGACTGAGTCCTCAAAACCAAAGTCATGGTATTACATTATATAACAATGTTCTTCCACTGCATTTTAAACACCAGATTTTGAAATACATGTATTTACAGTGTTATTTATTATCCAACTCATGTATTTTTTAGTAAAACTGAGTACAAAGATGTTTATTCACATCCCTCTTCGGCTGTGGTGCGCAGGCTAAGAAAGTCTGTTTACGGTGATAATGCAGGGAGGAGGATGGATTGTTCCCCATCTGCTCCCCAACGCTTCAAATCGGTGCTCCCACAAGAAGGCCTCAGTGATTACATCCTTTATTTAGGTTGGTGAGATTACGAGTCATTCAATGACGTTTTAACTGCTTGGCAAATTTTTAGCTAATTCATAAGTTGATTTCTTGCAGGATTAAAAGTGCTGCAATTGCCTCGCAACTTGTTCCAGGTGTTGATTGCAATACTACGAGGGTTTGGGCTGGTACTGGAGTCCTTCGTGGAAACCTATTTTGCCAATCAACTTCAGGAAGCATTGGTTCCACAGCGAATCGTGCTTCTCATTCATTTGCTCAGAGGTAGCTTTTGTAAACAATTTCTTTAAAAATGACATGCTATACATCATAAAATGTGGTTGTAAGCTTAAAAAAGGAAGGCCAGGACATGGACCCATTAAACGTTTAATGAAAAATAGTGCACTAAATATTGTTAGTGACATTATTATGAAACTTTTGTACTGCCATCTCCTAAAAACTAAAAATTCAAGCACTTCTGGTAATTTTAATGCAGAAAAACTTAATTGTTCAATTTTCGTTAATATTTTTGTTTATAAATTATAGACGTAGTTTTTCTGAAGGAATCAATGAGGAGAACTGATGCAGAAAAGCAACAGAGGGCAGACGAGACATTAAGGAAAGCAAAAGCATTTTTGCCAAGGTTTTTGGTGCGACTCTTCGGCACTAGTGGGTATGAAAAAGGAATGACAAAACTTTTCGAGATCTTGCAATGTCCTCGTCTGAATAAACAGGTGAGTCACTAAATAAGTTTCGTTTTGAAAAATAAAAAAAATTGCCGATTTTTCTGATCTTTTTCAACCTCTTCAGTGCAGAAATTAAATAATATATTCATTTTTAAATATTACCATAAATTTTGAGTAGTTTTCTGTAAGTTTGTTGAAGTGCATTATAAATTTTCTATTTCTAAAAAATCTGCAAAATTAGTTGAGATTTCTGGGTAATGTCTAGCATCATTTATTGAGTCTTTCTTTACACAGCTGGGATATGCGTTATTGGATACCGTGGTGCTAGAATTATTTCCGGAGCTTGAAACTGCCAATGACATTGATGAGGGAGCTGCTGGCGACTGGATGAACACTGCTAGGATGGCCAGCCAACCAGAAGCTGTGCAGTGAAACATTCCAATTGGTCCTACGTCGAAATCAAACTTTCATCGCCTCTGTCATGATGGCACATGAATAAGTGATCCTTTCAAAGGATTACCCTGAGACGGTTTCCTGAACGTACCAACTCGACCTGCAGTGTAATTATTTGCGCAGCCATCTGCCTAGCCGGGATTGTCGTTGCAAGTGAACAAGCAGATTTTTCCACCTCCATATTATTTTAGTTCCTTTAAAGGCAATGGCCGATTTCACCAGTAAGGACAGCGTGGTGATGTCCAGTTCCAATGTTGATGCACCGGTATTATTTCTTTTATTCCATTTAACGGGAGCCAAAGTTAACTATTTTAACAAACTAGTCAAAATCCGTGCTGCGCTGGAACGTTAGCGCGTGGTGGAAGGCAGTATTAGATTCGTATATGATAACATTTTA
Organism: Ommatoiulus sabulosus; assembly: GCA_034697705.1. NCBI lineage: Eukaryota > Metazoa > Arthropoda > Diplopoda > Julida > Julidae > Ommatoiulus > Ommatoiulus sabulosus. The sequence goes on along the minus strand of JAQGAO010000886.1, from coordinate 20,749 downwards.
CTTCGACATCGACATATTTTTCATTTAACTTGTGTTGTTTGGTGCTCCGATTTTACTTTTTTGTCCACAGCAATTGTCAGAATCTCCACCCCAAAAATCCCAGGGATTTACCAGTCAAAACAGGCGCTATTACAGTGGTTGTCAAAAAAAAAAAAATGATGGGACTAAATTTTCAATAAAACAAAGCAGATGCAGCACCCTCGTATCATCATTATAATAATTAATGAAAAGTTGATTTATGTGAAGCTATGCTCAGCATTTCAACGGCCCTCATTTTTGAGAAATGCACCAAAAACGTTTTTGTGGTATAATTTGACCCACTAAACCCAGTCTTTACAGCACAGAAATACCTTGTAAATGGTCTGCTTATTTTTCTAAAAGATGAGCCATTTGTGGAAGCATATGTAAATAGAAAAACGTACATAAATATCCTTCATGGTGTCAAAAGTAAAAAAAAAATGTTTTAAGCGGTGTTTTTTAAGCATGTTTTATTTACGATAAATACGATGACATGCAACATGTTCAGAATTAAGTTTAAGCCCTTCCCTTCTTCTTTCCTCCAAATGCTTTCCCTCCTTGTTGCCCACCACTTCCAAATTTGCCTCCCTTTTTTCCTCCAAATGCTTTCCCTCCTTGTTGCCCTCCACCTCGAAATTTGCCTCCCTTCTTTCCGCCTCTCTTTCCTCGGTTTCTGTCACCTCCCTTTTTCCCTCCTGCCTTCCTCTCCTTTTTCCGCCTGTTAAGAATCAAATTTACTTTTCATTAAGCAATGAATCACTGATCAAGTGCAAGGAGGCTGGTAATACTTACTCTTCGTCTTCCTTGTGAAGTTGAGCATTCACAGCTTTCTCCACGTCCAGCTTCGGCTGCTTGGCCGAAATTCTGTCCAGGATGGCCATGTTTTTCTTCTTTTCCTCGCTGAAATTGCCGAAGTTCGGCTCAAACTGTTGAATCGAAATAAAGCATCAACAAATCTGTACAAAACGTTGGTGTGCGGCTTATCATGGAGCAAGTTGTTACCTTTCTCTTTTTGCCAGAGTTTTTCAGAGGTTTCTCATCTGGCAATTTTTCCTGGAATTTACCCATAGATGCTGTCGACGACTTGGCCAGGACCGCAGCTTTTCGAACCTGACAGGTTTAATTAAAATTTCAGTTTTCGCTTCACTTTTTTTTTCCTCACAGAAAAACTAGACCCAGAGAAGACAACTTCAACCAATACCTGGTCTTTTGATGGCGTGTCTGTCGGAGTTAGGCCAACGCCTGGCACTTTAACTTTGTGGGATCGAGCAATGTTACGCAACCTCTGCAGCTCGTTCTTTGATACACGTTCCTTCTTGGCCTCTGTCCGCTTCGCAAACTGATCAGCATAAGGATCTAGATAAGCATGGGAACTTAATTTCATTTTCAATCATAATACAAATGACAAATGTTTTTAACAGTAAAGTTATGGGCGAAACTAAACGTCCTGAAAATGTGTATCAAATGTATTTATCTTGAGCAATTTTCATTGGGGTAAAGTTTTTCGAAAATTAATTTATCATAAACTAACTTTGAGTTAATTCCCTAGCATGGGTTTTCTTAGTTAGGGATGCTAAATGCAAGATGAGCAAATTAATTTTACCATCGTTTGTTTTGACTTCGATCAGCCAATCTTTAGTGTCATCATTGCCACGTCTGTATCCCCAACGAGGTTTAAATTCCTAAAAAAAAAATGAAGAAACAATGCATCTTGGGCCTTTTGAAGACACAGTTCATACAGAGGATTTCAAGAGCTTACTTTGGCCACTTCATCCCACACTAATTTTGATTTCTTCCGTTTATTGATGCCCTTTGCCTTGGCGTATTGCTCCCATTTTGTTGCTGCTGCCGCTTGGGGAATCTGAAGAAAATTGTTTCAGTGTAATGAAATCTACCGTTAAACAAAGGAAAGTAACATGCAACATGAGTCAAAATGCTTACGCGTTTCTCCCTGGGAATTAGCGTTGTTGGTGCTGGAAGCTAATAATAAACAACGTCAATTAAAAAATAGGAAATTATATATAATCGACAATGGACCTTTTGCAGGTTTCATCACTATACTGGCATCATCTGACTTATTAAACTGCACAAGGTCCATTTTAAAGTTTTTCACTCACTTTTGCTATTACTGAGTCTTCGCACCTCTCCACCGGTAACTGCACGTAGAAAAATAAGAAATTTTTTGAGGTTACCTCGTGGCCACATTACTTAGTCATAATTTAACATGCCTGGAAATCTCACCTGCCAGATTTTGTTTATCAATAACTGCGTGTTGTCCCGTGCCAACTCTTTGAGATAATCCTCTCCTCTTGTTCTGAATTTCGAGGAAAAAAAGCTCACTAATTAACTGACGGTGTGGTTTACATCACGATCAACAAGTATGTTTCTTTAGATTGGACTGTTGTAACATGTCCTTTTGGCCACATGTTGCCAAACATTAGTTGGTCTCGGCATCGACTACGAGATCCATTACCTGAATTCTTTCAGCTCGATTGGACTATTATCGACGGCCAAAAGATGTCCCAGGTCGTATTCCAAGTCCAGGTTCTTTTCGACCTCCACGGATTTGTATTTTTCCGCTTTTTCCGCAGCTAGTTTCAAAACTTCTTCCACCAAATCCGCCATTTTCGAAGCGAAATTTCCAAAAAAGCACGTGGCGGAACTTCGGAAGGAAAGCTATGCAACGCTGTTGCCGATTGGACAAAGACTGTCGACCGGTCCAATGGGAGACTCCGTTAGAAAAAATTGCGTCACAGGTGTAACGCATTGATTGACTGCAGCGAACCTAGCGGCTAGCGGTGTTCGGAGCCTGTTTAACCAACGACGGTAATCGTTGTATCGAGTTTCCGTCGCGTTACAATTTCGGTGAAGAGAGTGTCGTCCCAGTTGGTCCAGTATGGGCGCTGAAGATGGTCCCGAGGTGTGGGTGTGGGAAGTCGCTCGTTTCAACGTTTCTGATTAGGTTTTTGTCGTCGAAAATCGATCGAAAATAGTGGATTAAAACGGCGCGCGATTCCATATCTCGTGAGCATGGTGTTTCTTACCGATGGGAATATGAAAAAACAGTTTTTTCGAGTCAAGCAGCTGGCGGATCAAACGTTTGCACGGTAAGTAAAACTCATTCCGTTCCACCTTGCTTTCGGTTCCGCGTGATCGTCAAATGCGTTTCTCACTCGGCGAGAAACTCTTGCGAAACTCGGAACATTTTAGTAAATACCCCCGAGGGTACTTTTTATTCGAGTTGGGGAATGCAGAGAAAGCGAGCTGCGCAAAAATTAGCAGCCGCTTTGGGCTGTTCGGCACGCCGATTTCGAGGTTTTTCTCCGTGCTTTACCCTTTGGAGCAAGCTTGGGAGTTTTCCCTTTTTTCCACCATTCCTGTCGCGTTTTCTGATCAAACCGGACTCTGGAAAACTGTTTCAATTTCTACGAAAAGTCGGCTGCGCGGCGGGGTAATGACAGTGAAATACGTTGACAGTATTTTAACGCCGCCGAGCCGTGTTTACACTGCTGGCTCATCCAAACCCAGCTACGTCATTTCAGTCTATGTGGAAACAGAAGGTCTGGCCAATGTTTATTTTTAGCTGGGGCTTTTAATTGACTGGCAAGATGCTACGAAACGATAGAGGATGGAATCGCTGAGCTTTTATAGCTCTCCGCGTCTCGAGATATATCCGAACCGGGCTTTTATTACCGTCATATTAAGCGTAGTTCTGCTAGGCTACCGGAATCAGTTCTGGGAACTTATTGAATCTAATGCCTATGGGCGGCAGTGTTGTTGACATTGATGGACGACCCCTGCGTAAATGCCACAGTGACATGAGGTTGCAAAAGGTGTCATCAAAAAGTCACATCATACTTTTTCTCTTGGACCGTTACTAATCTCGTGTCCGTTTTTTTTTTTTGTTTTGTCTGGCTTGCCTTACTTGAGCACAACTTTCGAAATGCAGGAGTGCTGGTTTGCAATTTGTATGCCCTTTCTCGATGCTCTGGGAAATAACGTAGAAGGTGCATATACTTCCTACTCAGCTCTGAAGTTTCTATCGCGAGTCAACACTTTAGGTGTATACATGTATATCTGTGTACATTTTTTAGTAGCAAAGAGAAGCAATGAGCACGATAAAGTATCGTTGGTTGTACCCACACTTATCAGCAGGGTCTGCGATTGTTCCGGTTGTGTGAGTCCAAGGCGGAGGAGCCCCCAGCCGTTATCATCCGTAGGCATCATCACCATGCAAATTAGACCGTGATCCAAATGTTTACATGTACACCGTGTTTTCTACTCGTGTTATCTGACTATGCTTATCTTTTCAGCCCAGTCAGTGCAGTAGGCACCGTACTCGAATGGTGCAACCGTTTTTTAAGCTTTATGCCCGTGAAGTGCCGCTTTCTGAATTTATGACAAATCGACCCCAGGATGACCTCGTCATCTCCAAATTGAAGCCCACCGTTCATCGCTGTATGCATATTAACCTTATTATACAATCATAAGTGGTTATCAAAAGCTGTTTACATCGCTGAAGTCAACTGGCCTTGGTGCTCCATGTCTGGTCATAATCACGCGAGATTCCACCCTTTGAGCTTGGTTATAGTAAGCCAAATGCTTCCGTTCCTCGAAGTTTTTGAGGTTTTGAAACCAATATTTCATAATCTTTATTTTCTACTAGTATGATGTATCCCATGTACGAAGGGTGCAAAGTTGAGTCGTTTCGCGTGGGCAAGAGGAAGTAAATGGTTGGGCGGTTGTTAGTGGTAGTGACGTAACTGGGCACCGTCACAGGACCGACTCCCTCGGCTTTCGGTTTTATCCGAAGATGTAGGTCTACCGAGCATTTAGGCCAAGCCGATTTAGGCCCACCTGACTAAAATTACCTGAGGAAGAAGATTCACTTGGCCTTATTTCCTCCTTTACCGTTCGTGCCGTGCGCTTAAACTATTAAAAAGCGAAAACAACCTATTTTTTGTGCCGCAAAAAATGATCGTGGCATCCTTATAGCTGTTCTTGGCTAATCATTTTTACTCGATTAATCCGCATTTCCAACTAGCGATTCCTGTTTTTAATCTTGAGACGTTTCACGTTAAACCATTTCTGGGTGTGAGAGTGACCGAACCGTAAACCGGATAGGATGCTGAAAATTATCGCCCAGGATAGTGTGGAAAAAAAAAAGTGATAAACCCCTCATCTGTGAAGGCGTGTTTTTCAAGCTTCTGGTTTATGCCGTTTATTTTCGCCATAAATGCATAAATGGTAAATATAATAATTCGAAAACGGACGTGATGAAGGAAAAATTGAAAGAAATGTTTACCGGTTACAGTTCTTCAGGAACAGAAACTGCAGGAAAGTTTTGTGTTCAACTTAAAAGTGAAAGTAGACAGCATGATTGTCATCTGACTACTGTATACTCCCAAGTAGATGTCCACTCCCAAACCATGTTAAGTGAATATCGAAACGTCAAATAGATGTCCACTCCCAAGAAAATGTCGAAACGTGGATCGCAGTTATTTTTCATTCAAATTCGTTCAACTCGTAAAAATAAATGCATCGAAGATCCATGTTTGCAACAAGGTTATTGTCTAATGAGAAAGGTAGATTCCTTTGGTAAAGTCTTCGAGCAAAAAAGGGCTCGGTTGGATCCTCGGTGGTTTGTTTGCATTTGAAAGAGCTGAAAAGGGGCATGCAGTCATGTCCGGCATTTGGATGAATAGAGGAGCAAGCAAGTGTGGCCGAGTCTCCTTCGACCCCAGGATATCCGAACCCGGAGACCCGAGCAGAAGGTTGCGAGTCAGCTTGCGAACGATTTACGGCTGACCCCTTTGGCCATGGAAGTTGAGGAGTCATCAACCTACCTGGCGGTACTCTAGAGGGTCGAGAAGAACGCCAGAGACTACTCCTGTAGCCCTCCTTGAACAAAAAATGAGGGGCTCATGAAATTATGGCATGTTCCGCGATGGTGGCATCCTTTAGTAAGTCGAAAATGGCGTCTGCTTAATTACTTTAGAAACTGTAAAATTCAATGTATGTACACAGTGGTATATATTTGTTATAATAAAAAAAATTAGTATATTAACTCGGGTCCGTTTTATGCGTCTTCATAAATTACAGAACATTGCGTGGTGTTAACTGCTTGATGTAACCAGAAATTGGGCTTGGGTCCATATCTTTAAGATCAAGTAAACACAAGCAAGCCAAGTAATATAAGCCATACATGGTGATTATTTGTTTAAATTGAATGGGTTAAAAGCAGAACGGTATAAGTGACTTTTTTTTTCAATTCAATTCAATTAACTAGTGAGCATTACACTTAAACTTTTAATTTACAATTACACTTTATGAAACTGAAATAAACAACTGACAACTTTTCATACATATTTAGTTTCACATGTCACTTGTATCGCTCTGATACTTAAAATGTGCCCCCTCAGTGTTGAAATTCTGCACTTAACTCACTTTTTGCAAATTTGTCACTTATACCGTTCTGCTTTTAACCCATTCAATTCACATTGTATTTTTAGAGATTACGGGTTGGGGGGACAAGATTGGGCGTTAGGTGAAGGATCGGAATGACTGTTTGTATGTTTGTTTGTGGATTTTTGACGTTGGCCTATTTTTGCACACGAGGGCTAAACACCAACCAGCCAGAGGATGTGTCAGCGTCACCTACCTGGGAATTTGGCCTACGAAGGGGGACTTCCACCCCCAAGAGGGATCTTTAACGTGCAGAGAATTTTGCACATCCTCAAAATTCTCACCGACCTCGACCGGGGAGAGAACCCCGGTATAGGATCGAGAGATCGGAATGACTGTTGATATCGTCTTGTAGAACCTGTATAATTTCCAGCAATAAAGTATGCATTGGCCGGAAGGCCCTCCGTGGCCTCCACTTTCGAAATAGCTCGTGGAAGGTGCTCCTTGAAGATTATCCTGATTTCGTGCTTGCTGAATTAGCGTTGAACCCGAATGACTCTAAATTAATTCTCGTCGGATTAGCCATTTTGCAACCTAGCACGTTATCTTTGTTATTACCAGGTAGAGTATTGTTATCGTTGCAGTCCACAGGCTCGAACCATGGGCGACTAATGGCGGCATTGCGTGACACCTGTACCTAACGTGGCTGTGTCGTGCTTCAGGCAGCAGGTCCACAATCAGAAACAGGCTCCTTAGACGTGCGGTACTTTCGGCTGCATTCCTGCCTCATTACCAACTAATAACCGGTTGTTGCGTGGCTCGAAGTTTCAATTAACTTTCTCTGTATATTTGGTTGTGTGGAGGTGCCAACGCAGGTAATCCGCATTTCGGTCAACGTGTTCAACCTCCCTCTCTTCCTCTTTTGCGTTCTGCTCTACTCGACCTCAGCCGACGAATTTCTCGCTGATTTCCTGCTGTCGTGTCCAACTTGTTCTTTATTTCAGATTTTCCTCGCATCCTGATTAATTTCGAGTCGGAGTCGCACCATTAAGGGCTTCTTGGAAATTTCGGCGTCTGATTTATACTTCATCCAAATTTGCGGTGTCGTCTTGGTTTGTTTTTCTATTTTCGCCCTCGCGCTTGACCTCTCTGGAGAGGACATCCAGAAAAAACCAATATGTCTCCTGTGGAATCCCCCGAGTCGTAAACGAGCCGTTTTATCAGAATTTACTGCCAAGACTCGGTTTCACTATCACAGGTGGTTATTACCTCAGGCCTCGCTAAAAACGTGAGCAACGCGTTACTTTCGTTTAGATACAGGCTGTTTAGATACTTATCTCTTCTGCTAACTGGTCTATTTTTCTGAGGCTTTTTCTTACGTTTAGTACGTGCTGGGATAGTTCCAACATTCTTTCATTCTGCTTCCCAATTTTTTTTGTCTACCTACACGGTTTGCTAGGCAAGAGGCGCTCTCGGGGTATAATAACGAATGCGAAACATGTTTTTAATTCCAATCGATTTGACCAAGATGAATTTGCCAACAGTCAAACGTGACGTTTCGAAATCCTTATCCACGCTGGTTATAACCCGCAAATAGATCGCTGTTTATTTTCTAGGAATTCAAAATAGCCGGGCCGTGAACCATTGGAAAACCTCAGCGCCATCTGTGATGCATCCTGCGCAACTGCTTGCGACAAAGGATTTTACGTTGGCTCAACTTTCTAGCGCCTGCTTACATTTTTTAAAAAGACCATAGTAACGAATGAACAGTAGCCAGTAGGCCATTATATAAAAAAACTGCTATTTGTCTCAAATCTTATCAAACTTTCAAGACTAATTTGCTCCTCATGTAGTTGAAAAGGCTGGGACGATGCCACGTGTCCAAGTGCAACTTTTAGAAGCCAGTGTAGCCTACTGTATAAGAAGCAGGTACATTACATGTATTTTTCCCTGCCCAGCGTCATTGAGGTGTGGACTCATTTTTGCCTTTATCTACATTTGTGTTACAACACATTGATCAATTGGAATTTTGACATGTAAACAATCAGACTTTGATATGATTGGAAATATTGATTAGAAACCTACCCAAGTTATCCTTTGAATCTGACGTCATACATTGTTTACACTAAAGAACGAACAATACTTGATTTACTATTTCTGTCAACATTATGAAGGCTAAAAATAGGCTCGTTTTGTCTCTCCGAGTATTGTACATGAGACGCGTGCATGTATCTTTGTGCCATCTGGGCCATTTTAGAAAACTTGGCAAATGTTTTCCAGTGGCATTATTTCATGTTGCACAAAATTTGAATCATAGCTGATGGAAAGTACATCCCTTGGTATTCTGAAACTTCTCTCCAGTATTTATATTAATTGCACATCCTTTGTCTTCTTCATAAATAATTGTCGGTTTTGTCAGCGTTCGATGATAGACATTCCCTCTTCTAAAATGTTTTTTTTCCCTATTTCACCCAGTAATTTGTTCCAAATTTAAATTTAAGTTAACAAATGACGTTGTTAAGTCGGGTACACACTAGCCACCAAACCAAAATTAAAAGCCACAAACCCCAAAACTTTCAACGTGAAGTAGTTTCTAAAAAAATTATACAAACTAGTTTTGCAAAACATGAGCGTACACACCGCAACAAACCATATTGACAAAACTCAGCAGACGACAGAGGAAACACGATAGACACGATATGCTGTCGTCTGCAGTATTATCGATATCGTGCAGACGAAGCGTTGATAGCAGCGCCATCACCAAAAAGTTTGGCTATTTCCCTTTCATTTGATTCACCGACACTCGACGGGAACGCCAAACTTGATTTTCTAGTTTTTTGTTTGGCAAAAACAGTTCGCTATACGCCATTTTTTTCGTTGCCACAAACCAGAAGTTTCAAGTTTGGAGTTTTTAGTTTTGGTTTGGTGATGTGTGTACCTGACTTTATGGGTTTCAGTTTTGGATCTTTTACGTCATCTTTGTAGCCTTTACCCATTTGCAAGACGTCTATGATTTCCCAGAACAAAATTACGTCCAAAAAGAATTTTGTGAAGGGTTTACTCGCTCATTCAATCATCTTATAACATCTTTTTTTACTATTCGATGTTTTTATCGAAAGCATTTTAAATTCTTCTGGCGAAGTCTGCATGCGACCCTTTAGTAAGAATTGAAAGCCTTCCTTTGCCAGCACTGCAACTTCAACTGTGAATAGCTGAAGGTCTCGTATGTTTATGGATAATTTCCATATCAATGCATCCGTAACATATACAGTGTACGTCAAAAAGGACCTTTCAAAAGTAAGGTCAGTTTTTTCTTTTCCTTTCACTCGTGTGAAAGGAATGAAGTGGTGCTGCAGCCCTTTGCTGTCGTCCATAAAGCAGGAATGGCCGGATGACGAAGAGTTATTTTCCCACATCGTTTGGCAATTGGCATGGATTCACCACGTCTGTGGTATGTGCATCTGCTGCTTATTTACATTAGTAGTCTTTATCTACTATTTTCTCATTGAGGTTCGGACTATTAATGACTGTCTGGTAATTTTGACATACGATGTGTTTGATTTTGCGAGCGTTTTAACGCAGCTGTTGCTTACTCTACACCCGTTCATTGAACTATTTTCTGGAGAAAAAAAATGGTACAAACTATAAGATGACTGTTACGAAATTAAAAAAAAAATTAAAAGTCAAATTTAAAAAGAACGTGTAATAACTTAAGGGCTCTGTGAAATGTTTTCGCTTATGCACGGCCCACGGGCTATTCTGCGTGCATGTTCCTGTTGCTAAGAAACTACCATTTTTCTCTTCGGCTGGATAACCTTTGCTGATGGATTTTGGTTAGTTTTCTTCAAGGTTTTCCAAGGCAAAAAATATAAGAAAGTTTTTGATAACTCAAAAAATGACAAGACTAATGGCACGTTAGACCATTTTCCATTAAAACACATGGTTACAAAATATACGTTTTGCCCTATTAGGATAACTAGGATTCAACCACATTCGTATGTTAAATATGGGGATGCTAAAGCTCGGAACTTGCTCCACTTGTAATTTCTATACATAGCTTTCACAAGCGGTTATTATGTGGCAAAAATGATTGCCTTTGTTATAGATAAATTGCACGTACAGGCGCATTCGTTCCATATATCATTTTGCATTATTCTTTTATTTAATTATTTATTTAGAAATAAACGAGAAAATTCAGACAATTTTTGAATTGCAGTGGCAAAACAGCATCAAATATTTACTTTCGGATAAAAAATCTATTCATGGGTAAGTGACAGTATCAAATGGGGCATTTTCTTAGTTTTTAGAATGTTGGTCCTTATTAGCAACACGATTCTCAGATTCATGTACACCAAAACACGTCCACAATGTAAACCAAGTCACAATAGTCACGCCCACGAGCTGCGTGACGTCACATGCAAGTTATCTATAGATAACTTTCACAAGCAGACGACGCGTGCTGCCTCCGCCTAGATCAGACATTGTGGAGTACTTAAAATGGTTGCCTTTGTTATAGATAAGTTGCACGTGCAGACGCTCAGGCACACTCTTTCCTTATTTCGTTTTGCATTAAGGAAAGTACCCCACAATTAACAGGCCCACAATGTAAATTTAGCCACGCCCACCAGCTACGTGACGTCACGTGCAAGCTATCTATTGATGTACACTGTATTTACAAAAACCTTGATCAGGTCTTGCATTTTCGCAAAATGACGACATTTACACGTACGAGCTCGTACCTATATGTTTATGTGTCGATGTTTATATTCCGATGTCGACATGTTTATCATGTCTTGAGCTAGTTTATATTCGATTATTCACATATGCTTGTGTTGTGGTTTGTATTCTATTGTCGACATGTGCTGCGTTGAGGTTTTTATTATAGTGTTGACATACTGTATGTTTGTGTTGTGGTTTATATTCGATTGTAGACTTACGTTAGGAAGACATTCGTATGTGTTGATGTATATTGGAAAATTGGCCTAATCGATTATGTGAATTTTTTATATTGACTTAATTGTTAGATAATGTGAATGTCTTGCGAGATTGCCATTCGATGATGTCAATATGCTAGTGTAGGGTGACATTCGATAATGTCAATAAATGAGTGGAGGTTGACATGCTCGATACATACAGTATATATTGTCAACAATCGTACGTATGTTGATATGATATAACCGATTGTGTCAACATAGGCGCGTATTGACATCCTATTAAGTCAACTTTCGCTCAATGCTGAAATTGTCATCTCAACATGATAACATACAAGCCAATGGTGATAATGATGTGCACGTATGACCAGACAAGTTTATACGGCTTTTGATCGCTGTAATTGAGATGTCGACACAATTAAACACGAGTCATGACCGACATCTGATGATATGTCACTGTAATTGCGCATGTCAGCATAATTGTTACTAACTTTTGACGTATGCGATTATTTGATCACCGGTGAAAGTCACTTGCAAATGCCTCCGATTCCCATCAACAGCGATACTGTATGACTGACATAATGTTAAAAATGTGTGAAACAGTCTCTTGCCTGACTGCCAAATTTCCGGAAAGAGAGTTTTGCCATTCCAGACCCCCGGTCGATCTGTTCCAGATGGATTTTCCCGCTAGATTCCTGCTTCCATTGATTAGGCAAATTCTTGTTGACTTAATAGGCTCATAAACCTAGCCATGAACCAATTGAAGGGATTTGCGTGTAATTCCATGTTATCTCAGTAGATTGGTGCCACATTCCATCGATTTATTATTGGCATAAAAATAGAGCCCTTGAGTGAAGGGGAACAGTTCATTTAGAGAAACCTTGTTTGGTGGATGAAACGTAAGCCGGTTAGTTGAATGCGATGATGGGATATACCTAAAGGACAAGATCTGTGAACTTAACTCGAAAATGGTACGTTGGTTTCAGACAAACACTGTTGATGTCAACGTCTTATAAGGTGACTTTAAGGTCTGGTATACAGATGATAGTTCGTCCTCTTAGTTTAAAGACCATGAATGCAGTTCTTAATGTCTTTTGTTTTAAGGCATCCGAGAAGAAGGATTTTGTTCGAAAAATTTTCTTGCTCAGTATGTCTAAAAAAAGGCTCTATTTTTTTTAAAAAAAAATAAAATGTAATAGGTTTGAAAACGTAATACATATACATGTGAATAAGGAATATGCAATGTGTTGACATTTATGTAATTATATTGAATACAAATAGATCGACTCCAGATTACCTATGTTCCATTAAAGGAAATATAATAAGGGTACTCAGAGAGTCGTTAAATTGTGCTCGATTTGGGTACAATTCAGCGATTATGACAAATACGCGACATTTACTTAGAAGAGCTAAGCCACGTGACCAAATCCTGAATATTTATTGGTATAACGAATTGCTAAAAATCATTCCGAGGACCGTCGTATGCGTCAATGTCGCATATTTGACATAATCGCTGAATTTTACCCAAATCGAGCACAATTTAACGCCTCTCCGAGTACCCTTAGTAAATTTAAAATTGCGTTTTTAGAAAAATGTTAAAAATATTTGAATAATTGTCATTTTCATCCAAAAACTCGCTATGGCAATTGAAATCCTTTTTTTTTTAGAAATAAGTTTTTCAAATACATTAAGTCCAATACTTAAAAAATACACTAATCACACACATGGCAGCATAGCTTGTTTAGCAATGTTAAAAATTAAATATCCTGAGTAATCCAACCTCGAATAATCGGCAATATACTGCAATACATGTGCACTCTTTAATTCTGTTGTACACATACAAATATACCTTGTATTTAACTTTCAACATAAATATAAATTATCGGATATAAAAATGTCCGAAAGATTTACTTTAAATGAAGGGTTTTCTTTTTTTAATCAAAGGTTCCAGTTAGACCAAAACGTATAATGCATTTTGGAAGACTGTATTCAATATCTGGCATGGTTTACCAAGAAAAATGCGACGGTTTTCGGCGCCTAGCTGCTTTTTGTAGAACGGGTTTAGAAAGCCCATTTCCAAACAGCAAAACAACATCAAACGCAGTTCTTGTCAATCCAAGCCGATGGTTAATCACAAATGCCTTCTCTAAATTGCTTTTTTTTTGGGTCAGGAACACTTTAACAGCACGCGTCACCCCTCAAACTGACCTTGCACCGTATACACTCAGAAAATAACGGTACAGTCAGTCGTGGCACGAACATGTCGTAAACAAACACGTGTTAAATACGTCATAAACAAACCCACGTTGCGTGGGTATGTGTTTGTAAGTTCGAAGAGACATCATCGTTGATGGGACTATTTTATTTGTTCTCTGAACTCCCAGGTCGCAATCAACTTTTTACGCATGTATGCAGCGTGACGTCACGCCGTTTTATGTCCCCTGAAACGCTTTGGCGACGAGTTTGACGCAATTTTCTGCATTGCGTCAGAAAGCCATCAAATATTTTTACGGTTTTTCGAGCTATTTTTAAACTAGATTTTGATGGCTGCTTAGCGATTACTGTTTATAAAAATAGGAATAGTCTTTTCTGGAGATTTTCGGCAATATACGAGGTTAAAGCATCAACAGATTTATGTTTAAAAATGGTGCTGGAAACATGATGCTATACCATGTCCTGTATAGCCAGGATGCGTGCAGTGTCAAGTTTCGAAATAAAATCTTCCACATGTACACCACATGATTTCTACACCTGCAATGATAGAAATTATGAAGACTGCCATTTTCTCTATTCGCATTTTACATAAGGTTCAACATTTTCTTTTATAGTTTTCTGTTAATTAAAAAAAAGATATGCATAGAAATTACTGAAAAGGCACTTTTCATACGAAATTTTTCGATTGCCACAAAAAATAGAAAATCTTTCATACATGTCTGATATGTATGTATAACTTTATCACTAGTTAGGAATCCCAAATTTGCGAAATTGGTAATCGAGCTTTTTTTGCGAAGTGTATTACTTGCAAACTAATATATTAATTGCTTACTCTTATGGAAAGAAAAACTTTCTACATGTAGGCTATATCATGCAGTTTACTACCAGTTTAATTGTTATCAGATTACCACCAGTTTTCGGTTTACAATAACATTCCATCAGTTTGTAAATAGATTTTCCATAAGGAATTTAATGGACATCAATATTAGGGGAGCCTACTTACAAACAGAAGTTTTACGAAGGACACTTTCGGCAGTCTTGAAGTCACGTGTGCAAAATTGTCGCGCTAACTGGTTTCAACAATTCACTCAAAATTATCACACGTGACTTCACAACTGCCAAAAGAGCCATTCGTAAAGCTTCTGAGTACATGTACCCACTAACCCTATTGTTTTATTTTAATAAATGAGAGCTTCTTTCTAATTTGGTTATTCTCGTCCAGGTGTCCAATGTGGTTTTCTTTAAACATCTGTATGGATAACAGAGGGAAATAACTAGGAATTGGGAATTTTGCATTTTTAAATATCTCATTTTAAATTAAGAACATTTCATTTTAATTTTAAAAATCTGCGCCATTAACACACTCGCAAGTGCTCGTAATTTTTTCTCGTTCAAAATGGGGTAAAACGTTGGTTATAGGTGTTATTCACATCGAAAGTCCAATGTACGATTGTAATATGCGTACCGATAACCCGGTGTTCGCTTCTGGAAAACCTTTGACTTCTTGCGTACAACCCGCGTTCCCAGAAACCCACTTCGAGTGTCCCGTTCGACCCGAGACTGACGTCACGAAATCCTGTTTTGCGGTTTTGGGCGCCGAAACAAGCCGCCAGCTTTCGTCAATGATGCTCTTTTTTTCCCCCCGGGAACTGCTTCGCACGATGCCGTGTTTTTGTTTTCGTGCCCCGGCTGATATTTTCGGGCTCAGTGCGGGCTTTGAAAAGGTACATCTTCTCGGAAGTTTTGTTTACCTTCCATTTGAAGCTACGGCAATAAAAGGAAGGCCGGGGACCTCGTGTTCAACCCCCTTCTCGTTGCTTCAGCAGCTGTTCGAAGACAGGCAAATGACAAGATGAATGTACCAAGACATTAAACCTGGGCGCGAAACCAAATGTCTCCCGTTCTGACGCTAGAAGAAACATTAAAAATAAACTACCAACTAACTATACTTTGAATAAACTATAAGTTTTCTAAAAATGTTTCAAGTTTCCCAAAAAATAATAACCATACTCAGGAAATGCCGTATACTTGACGTATGGAAAACGTAATTGTAAATTGCATGGCGGCGCGTTAGCATATGCTAACACGTGTATATAAATCAATATGTTACATGTGGCATATAGATATTCAACATGTTTTTTTAGATGTAGCAAACATGGTTTTTACACGTAAAATACTTGGGATATACTACATGTATGTAAAACAAATGTATGCTACATGTAAAAAACACATTTGCCACATCTAAAATGTATGCATGCGACATGTAAATGTATGTAACTATTACATGTATATTGATGTCACATTGTATATTATATATACATGTAGGAATAATTAACGTATGATATGTATAAACAGTATTTATTAAATAGCTTTAATGTAAGAAATGCTTAGTGCGCATGCGCCACCAAACGGAACTTCATCTATATTTACATTTACGTTTTCCATCTACGTCAATCTAAGGCATTTCCTGAGTACGGCTAATAAGAACTACTGTAAGAAAGAGGCTTTTGTTTTATAAAAATAACCGTTAACTTCTCCAAAAATGAACGTCAAAATCCATAAGTTTTTTTCCCCTCTGTTAAAAATGATAATTTTCCGACTGTTTTTCAAGTTATATTTCCGTGTTTGTCACTTTGTTTTTCTGGTATATTTTAGAATATCCCCGGGAACCTCTCACAGATGTAAACATTTACTGGAATGGTAATTGCAAGAGCATCCATGGTGGAGTTTTAAGTTATGATGCGTGGAATTTCTTCAACATTTCCGGCTCATTTCCTGGCTTTTCACACCTTTTCCATCCGTGAATAGCATCAATGGGAATTTCGCATTGGCGGAATGTACCTGACTCGGCAGAAAGCGGAAACTGGGTTTCTTCCGCAGTCTGAAAATGAAGCCTCCTGCGAGTTTTACGAATAAATATTTGCTGTTCTGGTGATTGCGAGCGCTTCCAAGCTCGAGTTAAGCACCGGAAGTGAAACAAAATGGAAATTTCGTGCTAACGTTCGGTGCATTTCCCGTACTACGTGAGAAGCTGCCCGCTAGCATGGCTGAATTTCACTTTGCACCTGGTTTAGCTGGTTAACAGATAGCTGAAACTGTTTGTTTCTTTGAAGACATTTTTAGTTAAACGTTGTCTGCTACTTTGTTTTCATAGATAATCGTCGAAATTGACTATATTTCCTAATTCTTTGTACATTTTTCATGTATTTTTGCATTATGTGAGGAACAATAAACCCTGGATTTTATATTCTATTTTAATGTTATTGAAATGGCGACCTTTTAAAATATTTCTGAAATATGATGTCCGTACTTGCTTGTATGATATAAAAAGATTTTACGATGACTCCAATAATTCAAAAATACATGAAATATGTACAGAAAAGTAGAAAATATAGTCAATTTCGACGATTATCTATGAAAATAATGAAGTAGCAGACGACGTTTGACTAAAAATGTTGCCAACCAAAAATGTCTTTACAGTTCATTTCTCCATCGATCTAAAAATAAAATGTAGTTTGAACCATATTCGTCGACGTTTGAAAAGAGACACGTGACGTGTATTGCTATTAGAAGCAAGAAATGACAGATGTACAGTCATGTACTCATTTATAAGCTATATTGCTCCTTGATCTTGAAGTAAATATACACAGAAACACTTGTCACACAGGGTTTAAAGACTCAAGACGTCAAATATACGAATAACACGTGAAAAACACATTGCTGGCATGTGCGATTTTTTATAAAATGCTCAAATACAATGCAACGTTCTCAGCGGTTTTATTTTTATTTTATTTTTTGTGGAAAACTATCCAAATTAATTTTAGTAATTTTCAATTATCTGATACCAAAAAATTCCTAAAAACTTCTTAGCTTGGTGGTTTAACGCAATTAATACCGTGACTGGCTCATGCAGGGATCCCTCACAAATTTAAGAATACCTTTCTGACTGATATGTAAAGGTTTCTGAATCATTGTTAGAGATCATTATGATCACTATTGTGATCAATTGATAATGAGATTATAACAGCCAAATCTTTTTTCCTCTTTCAGCTTCATCCGCAGTAATCTTAATCGCCTTATCGTGACCGCTTGGCCACTCCTGCACGTCCATATTGTCTGCCATCTGTTTCAAGTGTTCAAATCTGGCCACACTATGCCAACACCAGCACCTTCCCTGCGACCGACCAGCCCCGCCTCCATCCGTGGGACCTTGTGCCTCCTCGCTGCCCTCCACTTGAGCCTGGTGCTCCATTGCTCGGCAGCACCAGCAGAAAACATCGAAATCGACCATGAAGCCATCAAGAGGGATCCTTTGATTGTGCGCACCACCAAAGGCTACGTGCGTGGTTTTACCACGCGGGCAGCCACCGGAAAGTTGGTGGATGCGTGGGAGGGGATACCCTTTGCCATGCCACCCGTTGGCAAATTGCGCTTCAGGCACCCCAAGCCCAACGATCCCTGGAAAGGGGTGCTCAACGCCACCAAGAAGCCCAACTCCTGCTACCAGATTATCGACACCTTCTTCGGGGACTTCTCTGGCACCAAGATGTGGAACCCCAACACTGAGTTGAGCGAGGACTGCCTCTACCTCAGCGTGTATACGCCACGACCGAGGCCCAAGAACGCGGCGGTGATGGTGTGGATCTACGGTGGTGGCTTTTTCTCCGGCACTACTACCCTAGATGTGTACGATGCTCGGATTCTGGTCAGCGAGGAGGATATCATCCTCGTAAGCATGCAGTACCGGGTCGCTTCCTTGGGCTTCCTCTACTTCAACCGTGCTGATGTGCCGGGCAATGCTGGGCTCTATGACCAGCTCATGGCACTGGAGTGGGTGAAAGACAACATTGAATTCTTTGGTGGCAATCCGGATAACATCACCCTTTTTGGGGAGAGTGCCGGGGCAGTCAGCGTGTCCATGCACATGCTCTCCCCACTCAGCCGTAACCTCTTTTCGCAGGGGATTCTGCAGAGTGGCACAGCCACGGCACCCTGGGCCATCTTAAAGAGAGAGGAAATCATCCACCGCGGGATCTTACTGGCCGAAGCCGTAGACTGCAAGTTTGTCAATGACCTGGATGCAATGATCAACTGCCTTCTGGAAGTTCACCCCAAGTTATTGGTGGACAACGAGGGTGGCAACACCGAGGTGGTTGACTTCCCGTTTGCGCCAGTCATCGATGGTGCCTTCTTGGACGAGCCACCGCACGTGTCCTTGCAAACCAAGAACTTCAAAAAGTGCAACATACTGACGGGCTCCAACACCGAAGAGGGATTCTACTTCATTATCTACTACCTGACAGAACTCTTCCGCAATGAAGAGAACATCTACGTCAGCCGGCAAGACTTTCTGCTAGCTGTGAAAAAATTCTTTCCCAACCATAACGACATTGCTCTGAAGGCCATCATGTTCGAGTACACGGATTGGCAACAGCCGGACGACCCAGCCGAGAATCGCAATGCCCTGGACAAGATGGTGGGGGACAATCACTTCACGTGCAGTGTGAACGAGTTTGCCTACCAATATGCGGCAGCTAACAACAACGTGTTCATGTACTATTTCACTCACCGGTCATCGGTCAGTTTTTGGCCCAAGTGGATGGGTGTGTTGCACGGGGATGAGGTGAGCTACGTTTTCGGCGAAGCCCTAAATCCAGAAAAGGGCTACACGCCTCAGGAGGTGGAGCTTAGCAAAAAGATGATGAAGTACTGGGCAAATTTCGCAAAGACTGGGTAAGTTGCATTTTAATTCATGTTCATTTTAGATTATCAGGGATCTTTATCGCCTTAAAAACTGTTCTTTATTTTGGCTATGGTTCAAGAAGTCTTAAGTGCATTCGTCATTTTGTTAACGTTTCTTTCATTTTCCGGAATGCTGCAAGGTTATTATTGATTTCTAAACATATCCGGATAATCTAGAGCTAATTAAATTCGTTGGGGGTTCCCAGTTTATTTAGGAGAATGGGTTCAGAGTCTCGAGGGAGTTCCAGCCATTAGTTTTAAAAGCTGCTGTTTACTTATAACTTCCTTTATGCGCCAATTCATTGCATCGGCAAATAAGATGAAAAATGGAACATTCTAATGTGTCAATTTTCCACCAAACTGTTTGACGTGCTTTTTGTCCCAGCGCCAGTGAAAAGTGTTGTGATGTGCTTACTATGACTTTTTCATCTGTGACACTCTCACATATTTAAATATCATCATCATCAAGCATGAGCGCAAATGCCCGTTGCTGTCTGACCTAGACGGGAGCCAATTAGAATTCAGCAGTAGATATCAATCGTGTTGTCGGTTTTGTACTGATTGCGCTTCGCCACTCATCATTATTTTAAGATAATGATTATACATCTAAATACTGTACATGTATAAGAGCTGTATGCGGCTGGAGGAATGGTTTCATGCATACCTGGTTCCAGGGCCGCGGTTCTACGGAGGTCACGTAAAACGCGTACAAAACGAAAAAACAACATAACTTTCCGCTTCGGAACTCCGTATGTTATTGGTTTGTTTTGCTGTTTTCTTCGTGGCCGCACCTTTATTTATGCCGGGTTGGATTCGTTCTATCGGTAAGTACAGCCCGGACATCGCCGGGCCTGTAACCGGCCAGTCTTTCAATAAATGTAAGAAAATAGCAAGACTCAAAATTACATTGCTTCAAATCAAGCTGTTTTAATTATAGAATGTTCTATTGTTATGAAAATGTTCAACTAATTGCTATTTTACATGCACAGATATTTACAAAAATGTCGTATTTAAGAAGACCAAGGTTAAATAACGAGCACACAATAGCTAGTGGTTTGGAGGGATATAATATTACATTTTGTGGTGACAAAACGTCTGTTTCACGAAAAGCCATTCTTAGTTACTGTATTATTTAAAATAATCTCACTTATCTACATCTATAAAAATAAAAATGTAAATGTCCATTTGTTACTAACCGCATCACTCCGAAAGTTCTTTACCGATTACTTTGAAATTTTCACACAACGTTTCAATCGTATACGCGCGTGTTCTTTTATAGTTTTTATATAGATGTCACACCTGTGACAGCTACAAACATTCTTTTTTCGAACAAACAAAAACGACTTTGTGACCCCACTGTATTACGTTTGCTGCAGTGCACAAGTGTGCTGCAGCGCAGCTAGCAATTGGTGTTTGCCCCCTTTCGCCTTGCTCGCATC
>JAQGAO010000885.1:0-28552 GCA_034697705.1 Ommatoiulus sabulosus | reverse complement strand
ATTTTTAGAAAACTTAGCATTTTCCACAAAAAAATATTTTTTCTTTTTTTCCCCAATAAAAGCCAATTTTAAATTCGTTTTTTTTTCCCTTTGGACTTACATTCAGCTGTACTTTTTTGACAAGCAGTATAAAAGTTCGAAATTCTATATGAAATTTCTCAAGTTTTAAACATAAAACTTATAGGCATAGTATACGTAATACCAGTATGTGCCCTACGTGTCGGCACCTTTCATGTTCCTCTGTCCCGAAAATACGACTGCAGCACAAGAATTATAAGGCGGCAGGTGTTATGACTTGCCACTCGCCGGCACTCGCTCTACAAACCCACGACCACAAACTAAATGCCGTGCGGGCGGCTAAGCGACTACTGATGGGATGGTACAAGATTAAAGAGAAAGAAAAGGAAAAACCCATTGCGATACAGCTGCATGACACCCAGGTAAGTATCACCGATACGGTGTCTATGGAGGTGGGGTAGGATCGCGAAGGATGAACAGCCAACGTAGCGCCTCCTTGCGGAGGCACCCGCTTCAAAGGGCATGCTACTATTCAGATTCAGATTCTATAGCCACAGGGTTGCACATTACTTCCTAATTGGCTATGTATATAGCAATCTGTTTGAAAGGAATGATACGATAAATCAGGGTTGCTATCGAAATTAGACATCCAATTTCCCTGACTTTCTCTGACAAGAATAAAATTTTCATGGATAAATATTTCCATTTATTCTACATGTTTATTATATTTTTTTACTATCACCTTGTAAAACAAGCATTTAATCGAACTACATGTCAATAAATTTTAAGTGCACAAATTTGTAAAATCAGGTCATACATGGTTGCTACCGAAATTTGACATTAATTTCACTGACTTTCCCTGACTATAATGAACCATTTTTTAGGTAAAAATTTCTAAAATTTGTATTCGGGAAAACGTGACACATTTTTAAAATTTGTACTGCGAAAAACGTGGATAATTTTGCAAATTTGTTTCGGGAAAACGTGGAAAATTTTGCAAATTTGTTCGCCGGAACACATGGAAAATTTTAAAAATTTGTTCTCAGGAAAACGTGAAAAATTTTCCAAATTTGTTCTCGCAAAAACGTGGAAAATTGAGCAAATTAAAACTCGGAAAACTTTGAAAATTTTGCAAAATTGTATTTAGGAAAACATGGAAAATTTTGCAAATTTGTCCTTGGAAACTGTTTAAAATATTCCAGATTCGTTCTCGGGAAAACGTGGAAAATGTTGCAAATTATTGAAAATTTATATTCGGGAAAACGTGACAAATTTCTAAAATTGTTGCTTGGGAAAACGGAAAAAATTTCAAATTTGAACTCCGGAAAACGTGGAAAATTTTTTCAAATTTGCATACGCAAAAACGCGGAAAATGTTGAAAATTGGTTGAAAAATATTGCGAATTTGTCCTCAGGAAAACAGAAAATTCGGAAAATTCGTACTTTGGGAAAACGTGGCACGCTGCACCCTTAAAAGTACGTAAAGATCGACAATTAAAATGATGCTATTTTGTGTTTGGAATCTCCACGAATTCAAGATTTGGAAATTGAAAATTTGTGTTCGGGAAAACGAAGAAAATATTTAAAAACAATAGCATTTACCGACAAGAACAATTTCACCCCTTTCTGCCCTATCCCATTCCCCACCCTTTGATCGTGGGATCTTTGTTCAAGACCCAGAAAGGGACATGTCAGTGATCAAAAATTTTGCACTTGCTGAAATATCACAAAATGTTCAAAAATCTAGGGTAACCCGTGCAGCTTGCACGTATAGAACTTCAAAGAAATGGAGGAAGTAGCTTTGATGCCCCCTTCTTTGAACCGCCGCCTTTCGGAGACAAATACCTCCACCATCAAAAATCAGCACTGACTTTCCAGGTCGGTAATAACAATATAATAACAATGGCAATAATTTTGTTAATCTTGTATGCGAAATAATCTTTGTATATGAAAAGAATTGCAAAATACATGTACAATACATGTATGTCCCCAGTATCCATAAAGATTTTGTTCCAAGCTCGATCCTTACCCTATACAAGTACAGTACGTGTTGTTGTTTTTTAACCATACATACTGTAATCTATGATACAGTTTAATTTAAAAAGTATACACATTAAGAAATCAATTTAAGTTTTTTATTCTTTGATGTTTTTAAACTGTGGATAAGGAAAGGGTGCATATTGAACTTTAATTCAAGACAACCATTCATTTACAGTAGACCAAAATATACCAATTTTCATTTTACCTGTTGGGATATCGTAATTCAGCGTTTCTAAGATGAAAGGGATGATGGTGACGCCCGAATGTGACAATGATTGACAAAATTCTTCAAAGCAATCACTAAAGGTAGATTCTACGTAGAAATGAAAGAAAAAAATTCTAAAGTCGACATGCAATCTGAAAATTAAGATGCTCAAGACGTTTTTCTTCTTAGTGTTGTATGGCTTTCCCCCCTACAAAACTGGTGTCAAACAGTAATAAAACCACTCACACTTGCTTCTAAAATCCTCCTTATATTAATTTGGTCAAAACTTTTTTGCTTAACAGTCAAGTGGAAGGCCCGGCCTTTGTTTATAAAAACATTCACAACTTTGATAGTTTAACCTTATGCAAGTAATTTTCATGTAAGCTTAACCTTATGGTTACAGCTGGCAACAGCTAAACAATTAAAGGAAGGTTAGAAATTTACGAAAAAAAATTGAAGACAAACCCCATTACCAATTCTTACATGACAAGCAATTGTTTGGGAATAATGTTAAAACTAGAATAATCATTAAAAATAAAAAATAAATTGTTTTCATCGAATTTAATATTGAAATATGTCCATGGCAGCAAGGTTACTTTCCCCTTCTTCCAAAAGCTGCCTTTTATATAAACATAAATTACTTTTGTTATAATGGCTATGTTAACAGGTTAAAATTTAAATACTGCAAGTTCAATTACAAAAAAATGGATTATTCACAAAACGCTACAGTACATGTTCTTAAAATCCTCAGAAAACTTAACTAGAGATTACTCTGCTAATACATAATTGGCCATATAAATAAAATAATCAGCAATACCTTTTGTGTTAGCAATATTTCCTTTGGTGGAGGTAATTCTATAGACCCCAAAATACAACAATTTGCACTTCAGGAGTGCAAATTTCTATCTCTTTCCAAAACGAAAAACTTTCTACAATGGTCAGAAGATAATTCCAAAGTATACAAAAGTGCCCGTTATCGGTATGCACGATAACAATTGCATGTTCGTGCACCACACAAGTCTGCTCTGAAAGAAGGCCATATTCTTTCATAATTGCAACACACAAAAGGCATTTTAAGTCATTAAATAAACGAGTTCCAAATATTACATAGGCTAACAGATCTTACAAGTGCTACAAATGGAATGGCTTGCTTATGGGTAGATCTACCTATGATAACATTATCAAACTTGTCACAACAAACTTTTAAAAGCAGCAAGGTTGCTCACCTTATTCAACTTCCTCAGTTATTAAATTGCGATGTGTTAACTGCTGGGATGAGGAACAAACACGTGACCAAAACATGCGAGATTTTGATTAACTTGGGGAAATAAGTGAGATTACCAATTCATGTTTTACACACGTGTCAGCGATGGTTTGTGTTGTTGTATGTTTTTGTAGCAAGGAATAATTTAAAATCGACGTTCACTCGTTATTTTCTAACATGGATAAAGTTCGGATTATTTCAGCAGATTGAGATGGTGGTACGTGTTGAGCAATATGCAAAACTGTTTCCATGGCCACTTCTGGATGTTCCTGTAACAGCCTACGGAATACAATTATATAACAAAATATTAAATTAATTTAAATAAAATTGAAGTTAAAATGCAAATTACAAATAAATTTTTGCTAACATGAACAGATTATGCAACATTCGCAAGTTTTCATATATCAAATGTCGTGAAAAAAATAATTTCACAGACAGATAAAGGAGTATTTTTGACAAAATTTATTTCACGTGCGTGTATTAAAATAAATTCCATTTTTCCTCGACAGTGATACAACTGGATGTACTTAACAAGTATTAAACTATTATTGAAATTGTTAATATTCCATAAGTTCCAATTTTTTATCGAATATGCATTCTTATAGCCATTGATAAAGGATTTGTAATATTATGAACAGACAATATCACTGATTAATCAAATATAAATTATATAATGCAGTATATTGGCTATTATTATTATTATACTATAATTTGAAACATTCAGTTCTATTTAATATTTAGTGGAAAGTTAAATAATTATTTCACAATCTTTCCAACCTAGCTAACAAAAATCTGTTAATCAGGGCAATAAGTTACCTTTTAACGTTAGTAATCATTACATCACGGCAAATGCATCTTATGTTGTCAGAAACAGTGGAATGCTGATTGTTCTCATCTACTTGTTCCATTAGCCATTCTACCATCGCTTGGTTGTCATCCCATAAATAGCTCTGCATAAAAAAAAGATGGCATATCTAAATTATTTTATCCCAAACACAAGTGCCTAATTTTAGAAATTAAAAAAGTTGTGAGAATGTCTAAAGTCACTAATTCAAAGTCAACTGAACTATACATTTCTATTGGGAAACAGAAATGTGACATTTTGAAAGCAAACTAACTGCAAATGCATCCCCCCATTGGTCCAATAGGGGGATGCATTTGCAGTTTGTTTGCTTTCATCATTTTCAGCCACATATTTAACAGCATAATCATCAAATCTTTACAAACAACATCTAGAAACATACGGTACTTACAGCTACTTCTCCTTTCTCTTCAACAAACCATCTTCGAAGCATGGATTCAACTTGACCACGATTAAGAGTCTGCTTAACTTTCAATATCCTATTTATTACTTGACTCTGGAGTAGTAAACGCCGCAATCTCCAAAAGAAAAATTTTCTCGATTGCCGCCATGGAATTATATCCTGTTTTAGAAACGTACACGCATCTTAACATGCAATCTTAAAAACAACGATTGAGGGAAAACGAATTTAAATATATTATGATTTTACCAGAATGACAGCCTTTTCTTGCATTCTTACTGCTGTGTCATGAAGATCAGCAAAATATAAGGCAACTTGATGGTAAACTGGAATTAGCTGTTGCTCACGTTTGTGCAACTTTTGCTCGAGCTCGGCTTTATTGGCAGTACTTAGTTCTGGTTTGCTCAAGGATTCAAGTAATGCAATACATTCAGGATCAAGTCGATGCATCGTTTTCAACAGATCTCTAGTTCGATATTTGATTTCTACAGTTCCTTCAGGTTCCAGCACACCACCCCTACAAAAAAAAATGCTTTATTTCTAACTATACTCGAGCCTTAAGCTGCCTACAAAGCCCTCTACCCGCAAAGATAGAAATTATAACACACAATGTCAAAGGAATATAACTCCAAGATTTATTTCCCCCCTTAAAGTATTACATTTTTTTTTTTATAATTTTAACACGTCCTTTTTTAAAAAAATAAAAACTTCTCAACAATCCAAAATCGAAATAAAAAAAGAGTTGCATTCTGTTTTGAATTATTGTCGATACAACGATGGATTTTAAAATTGTATAGAAATAAATATAGCCATATCCAGACTAGTCGTACGTCAAGGGGAAAAATAAATGTGGAAGTTGTACCCTTCCTTAAACCAAGGCTGTATTACAATTGCAGACTTGGGGGTTATAGACCACGTTTTTACACATTTAAACGACTAGCTACTATCAACAAATTTACATACCTGCAATTAGGATCTGCATACATTTCTGTCTGTTCTGGATTGATCATTGGATCAACAACAACCCAAGCTCCACCTCGCAGCTCTGCATGTGGGGGAATATATACCAACATGGGTTGTTTGTACTCACGTACAGCATCCACAATATGAGAACCAAACTTTAACATTTGATCATACATGTCTGAAAATTAACATAGAAGAAATTGACTTAATATTATCATAAAATCCTACTTCTAAGAGTTTATTGTACATTTTAGCTCTCAACCGAACAAGGTTAGCTAAGCTATTAAATGGTCCACCTTGCATTTAGAAGACCCTGGTAGTCAGCTGTCTTTACATTTGGTTTTTCACGATTTTTATAAAATTGCACACTTTTAAATGCCAGGGTAGTTCCTCGACAGTTAACATAGTTCTTCTGCTATCAGTACAGTTCCTGTCTCCTATTCTCCACTGACTAGAACTGCATGTGCCATACGGTAATGAAGGTCGTTAAATAATTTGCTACTCGACCACTCAAACTTCAATCACAAATTAAATGGCTTCTTTACAGAAATTAAATATCACTACACAATATAACATATTTTGAAGTTATTTTCCTATTTTCTGAACAAGCTGATAAAATCATAAGTAACTTTTTCGATCTAGACAACATAGATATGGACTACAGAATCAGAATTTTATATATCATTTGAAAGTAGCACATGCAAAACTCATGTTCAACACCCTGAATTATGTTACAGAAAATTTTTTTTTATTATAGCCAAACCTTTCATTCCACCAGAAAATCCACGCCAATTTGCAAAAACCATGAGAGGCAGGCCTTCTCTGTTGAAATCTCTGATGGCTTGTGCTGTCTTATAGGCAGAATCAGGAAACCAAACTTGTCCAGCCTGTGATATTATCTGGAAAAACAAAAGTGCAACAAGGAAATAAAATGGATAATTAGAATAGTACAAGGTTTTACTTGATATATCGCTGATTTATTAACTTGTCTTTAGGTCATGCATATACATTTATAAATACCTTAGTTTCAGAATCTAAATTTGCCGGATCTGCAGGTATTGAGATTTCAACTGTGCGCGTTTCAACAGCAATGATACCAAGCGGGATGCCGCCAAGCCTAGCTCTTCCAGCAACAACTGTAGGTGCCCAGAGTTTTAAAATTTCCACAAAAGAGTCTCTATCAAAGAATCCACTTTCCCATAAATCTGGATTTCCTAAGCACATAACGAATAAACATAGTTATAGATGGTTGGTTGGATATAAGGTTTTTTACAATTAAAGTATTCAGAAATGTTAGGCCCACAAATGGCATCTTATAATTTACTGAAATTCTTACCGGGACTTGGTCTACCAGCTAACAGCCATCTTGGATCATACGGCGCTTTTGTTGGAACATATTGCACCTCCCGTTCAATGGGATCCAAGGTATCAATCATAGGCAATTCTGACCCTTTAACCTGGTGAAAGAAAAGTGAAAATGCAAACCTTAGAGAAATGAGTAAACCATTATTTAAGTTGAATGTTGAAATACATTACTTTAGGCAAGTACGACAGCCACTTCAACATGATGCAAACACCTTCGAGATCATCAACAGCAGTGTTATGGGTTATACCATTTGGATACATAATTTGAATGCCCCCAAGCTGATTATTTGAAGTATAAACTTCTCTACCCAACAGCTGTAATAAGTAAACACACGAAAACACATTTAGATAAGAATTAGACCTCAACTAGCGCTACATTTAATATTGGCAAAAACATGAAATGGTTGTTAATGTAGACCTTATTTAATGCACCAGCTCCAGTTAAAAGAATATGAGAATTTTCAACTTGTACAATGCGTTGTCCTAATCGCACCAAATATGCTCCGATACCAACAGATCGACAGGACACCTATGTTTAAATACACGTTATTTTTTCACAAATCAAATTATTTCATTATAAATTAAAACGTTCATCACCGTACCAAGCTCATAGTTGGAATTACATCGTATGCTAGACTGGTTTCACCAGCTGAAGTACCGCAGGCAGTTAGGTTGTCAACACCAAAACCATCAACTTTTCCTACGAAACAATAATGGTTAAATTTATAATACCCTTTAAATAATGAATAAAGGCTCAACTTTCAGCTACACTTTGGATCTTGAAATCCTCAAATGAAATTTTGTTTTAGGGTGTGAATGCCTGAAATTGCCTTTCATGATTGTCTAATTTTATTAGCAGCAAAATTATAAATAACCTTAAAAACCTGTCATTTTGCTAGCTCCTTCCAACATACAGCAAACATATTCTCACAGCCAATTTTTAAAAATCAAGGCCACTTACCTATGATGGCAGTAATTTTATACCGAGATTCCCCATCATCTTCAATAAGTTCAGTTCGAACGCAATTCAATGTGCTAACTTTTGTGTAATCTTCAGGAGAAAGATAGATATACCTGTAGCCCTAAATAGCAGATGATGGAAATTAAACTCATGTCAAACTCAAATGCTACCAAATAACGTGTCAGATTTCTTAGTGCTCCTACCAAATCAGGTTCGTTGCTATCTTCCCATGCAATCCGGAAAAGGCACTTGAGCTCTTCTGCTAAGCCAATTCGTGCTCCACTGTTAGTTGATAAATAAATACGTGGAACACCTAATTGCCTGGCAAGCTCTGAAGCACGCTAAATTTGAAAGTGAACAAAAGTATTTCAATGTTAACAGAACTTTTCATCAAATTTGTGTTGAAATCAAAGCATATTAAGATGTGAAAAAACATTTTTTCCACTTACTGTGAATAGGTAGTTCTCCACAGGGCTGAAGGAGCCAATTTGAAAGGTTAGATCATTGCTAATAACAATAATGTCCCTCCCACCAACATATTCTGGCGTGTGCAACGTCATCCTCCATGCAACCATCCCAATCTATAATATTTGTAGACAAATATTAGACAAAAGTTCAAATTACGTTCAATTTATAATTCAGCAAACAAACATATTACAAACATCATTTTCTCCCGGCATCCTTTTTTGTTCCATTATTTGGTTATCAGCATCTAACACCAACTCAATGCAAGATAACACCTGAGCAGGAACATCAACATGTGGTCGGCCCTTTTTGTATTCCGCCCACTGCTTCAGAAGTGCCTTAAAACCAAAACAGTACAATAATTAAAACCAACATAAAAGACCCAGAACCACAATAAGGAGGAATTGATGGATTTACTAGATAAGCCATAAATGACTTTTAATAAAAATTACAATCAGATCAACTTTCTTTTTGCAAGTTTAAAAAAAAATATTTAAAATGCTATGATGAACCAACTTTTGAATGCATAATCATCATGGCTAAGCATTGAAGACAATTGCGAGTCAAGAAAAAAACCATGTTCACTTTGGGCACATGCACATGCAGGTATGCCAAACAGACTTCAGGTAAAAACCTTACCTGTTTAAACATCTCCGGATAATCATACACATACGTGGTGCCGTTGGATTGGGCTTGAAATCGCTTTTGCTGCAAGTAGTCTTTGGTAACATAGGGTGAACTTATCGGAAGACAATGAAATGGACCCTGTTTTGCACCCCATGCCTCAAATTTAATCTAAAATAAAAATACGAACGTTTGACTGAGATGTTAAAAAATACTTATAGAGATAATCTACCAGATTACAGATTATGGACTCACGATGCCAGTCTTAGGATCTGTGATTTCTTTGTACAAACAAATATCCAGGTAATAACCGCTATCGTTGGCCAAAAATAACCGGATAGGTATTGACTTGCCACCAGGAGTCAATCTAATAATAACAAAGGAAATACATCAATAATAACTAATAAATAGATTAAGTACAGAAGTAAATACAAGTGATCAATTTACCTGATGGTCATCTTCAGTTCGGCCTGTAATACTCTCAGTTTCCAAAGCCTTTGACCATATCGTAAAACCATTGAACGTACACTTTCCTCCAGCTATGATATCACATAATTAATGTTTAAAAACAATTTTAGTAATAATCATACATAATTATTAATATGAAATTTTACCTTCGCAGGATCCATGATGACATTAGGTACAAAATTAAGAAAAATGTGATTGCAATCTGTTCGCCTAGACTAAAAAATAAATTTTTTTCAGTTAGAAAAACTGCTGAAAATGATATACAAATGATCTGGCTAAAACTTTGATTTTTTTTTTGCATTTATGATAAAATAAAAACTTTAGACTTGGCATCAAAAAATCTACTGTATTTATTAATATTTTCCATTTTTCAGTCGAATCCTACTATTGAATATTAATTTGGAAACTGTTTTCTATGTAGAATCATGTCACCAGCTTTTTTGCTTACATATTAAGATCACATAGCAAATCGAACATAAATTACGTTTCACGTGGAACTCACACTCAATCTTTGAATTACTTATAAAAAATTAACGGAAAAAATTATTTCACATTTAGAGTACAAGCAGATGACAATTCTACATGGCGAAAAAATAGTTTTCTATTAAATGTTATTTATATTAGGCCTTAGTTTCAAAATTTATAATATTACAGACAAGGAAATTAGCACCCTCTTAAAGAATTAGCCACATATTTAAAATATCACATTTTAAGTTCAAGATTAAAGATAATCCAATAAAATTTACGACATTTATAACTCAAAACTAACAATGATGGTATTAATATGCTTATTCTTACATTAGGATGTGAAAAAGCCACTTCCAATTCATCCATAGATTCAAGAAGCAAGCGTTCCCCTTCATTTTGCAAATACTCAAATGAAGCCTCTTTGGTAATCAGATCTGAGTGTCGAATGATAGAACGAACAAAGAAGCGGAAATCCGTGACTTCTTGTCCTTTGGCAACCTTTAAAGCAATGAAGAATTAGCCTAGTAAAAGAACAGGACTGTTGTGAGGAAAAGAAAATATTACCTTAGCCTTTCCTAGATATAAATAAATTTTTTGGTTTGATGTAGTCAGTGCCTCTAAATCATAATTTTTCATCCTATTGATTTCTAATTGGAAGGCAAGGGCTGGCTCCAAATGTCTATAGATGCGATCTTCTTCAAATTCATCTCGTGCACGGTAGGTGAAATATTTCGGGAATTGGTGCTTTTAAAGAATAATTCAAAGTTTTAACAAAAATTTATCATCACTGGAAAATAAAAAGAACTTAGAAAAGTACCTTGAAAAGTGCTACAAAAGTAACACGACGAATACTGTTTTCTAGAAGGGTGTCTTGATGCTCCTTGCAGAACTTGCCATAAGTGGCGCTCAATGTGGCATCCTCTGCATCTTCATCAACTTTGAGGGCAACATTTAGAATATGTATTGGCTCCATCAACTGAAATTAATTTAAATAATTACGTTTAATTACACAAAATTCCAGATAAAAACACAATCTATACTGTCTTCATGGCAGAAGTTATTCTATGAATACATGCATGCTGGTGTTTCACTGCACAATTTTGTATAAACTCACTTTTTGCACGTCGATTTCACTAACACTAAAACTGTTAGAGTTTAAACGATCACGAGGTCCTGGACCTTCCGACTCCGAGATCCGAGGTGCCGGAGGCGGCGTCATGTCAAACATATCCATTAGTTGCTCAAAGTAACTATAACAGAATAGATCATTTTAAGCATAAATCCTGTTTACTCACAGATGAAAGAACAGGCATTTAATTCACCTCGCAAAATCTTCAAACTTTGAAAAGGAAGCCATTGCACCAGTTCTCTGACAATTCTCCAGATCTAGCGGAAGAGGAAGTTCCACCGCAGGGCTTTCATCTACTCCATGAATTGCTTTGTTGTGTGGAATTCTATATCAACAAACATTATTCAATTTGTACCCTACAAAAAGATCAACCAAGCACAAAGAAGTTGAGATGAAAATAGGAAACTGCCCTACCTATTGGGATGAGACGATGGCAACAAGAATTGAAATTGCACGACACACAATCCATGCATCAGTTCTTGGTGTTGCAAGCATGTCAAGTCATACGAAATATATGCTCGACGAACATATACCTATAAACAATGAATTACAAACTCAAATATCTTTAGATAAAAAATTACTTATCATATAACAGATTGTTTCATAATACCTCAAGAGCTGCTTTTCTCACAATAATGTTGCTGTGATAAAAGAAGTCGTGTAAGACATCAAAGATGGAGGTCTCGGACATTATCAACTTCTGCAATTGTAATGATGAAACAAAAAACCAGCCCTGTGTAGGGCAAAATTACTTAAGCTTTATAATGACACCTTTCGGATAGGAAAAACCCGCCACCGAGAGGCACCATGGCACTTAAACCTAAGGATGCAATATTCATGCTCAATGTTTAAAACATACATGTAGAACAGTTAAGTATTGATAGGAATAGGATGAATAAGCAACCCCATTTCTCCGCAAGGCATAAATTATAAACTTTAAATGTGCTAAAGAATTCATTTTGAAAATGACTGCTGAATTTTAAACACCATGACAATATAACAAGGAAAAGAAGTGCTGATTTTGAACAATGTATCATTAAAAAAAATTTAGTACAACTAACAATGCAAATCCTGTAAATCAGAAAACCCGAACTTTACAAATCTATTCACTTAGTTTTTTTTACAAATGAGCGACATGCTTGTATGGTTGTGAGCCACAACAACCACTCAGGACACCGGTCGATAAATAAGTAAATCGCTAGATAGATTGTAAGAAAAATTCAAATTGATGTAGAATTTTTGAGTTAGGAAGTTCAAGAAATAAAAGAATGTAATTTGAACAAAAAGACTGACAGAATTTACCAAGCAACCCCATATAACAATATTTTTATGTCAAACATAATTTTTAATAATAAAGAGATATCGGAATTGTTGATAAAACATTAAATTACCCACATTCGAAAACACAACAAGGTAGAGTGCAGAAAAAAATATTTTAATAATACAAGTTATGCACAATTGTCAGAACATGCGGCTGCTGCTGCAAAATTAGTTGGTTATTACAAGCAATCAGTTTTCCACATTACTCAATGTTGCTTGTATCACTGTAAACATTCTTAGCCTTAACAAATTTACTGATAATTAGAAAGATCATGAAACATTCATCAAATAAACATGATTTTTAACAAAAACTTATAAAGCAAATGTTACACCAAATCAAGGAGGAAACTAAATTTAAAGAGTTTTTTTTTTAAATTTGCTCGTTTATTGCATGGATAGACAAAAAAACGTCATTCTTACCTGCAGGTTTTCTGGACAGAAATCATGGCCATACATATCAATGGCAGACAGAAAAATGGACTCCATCTGATTATGCCTCAACTCATACGCAGGTTGATGGGCAGCAATAAGAACCTAGAAACATAAGCTCAAATTCAGTCGTATGTCAATACGTTTGGAATATTAGTAAGAATGTCCCAAAGGAACTTACTTGACGGGCACGGAGAGCAACCTTTGAATTTTCGGCCTTATTCAAAGTTGTTAATTCATTTAAAATAGTTGCCAGATCATCTGTCAAGCCAGGTTCATGCCCACATAGATGATCCTATGAAAATCAAGAAGGTTAAAACCAAATGTCATTATGCTACGGCGTACATTAATAGTGCAAATTCAAGATGCTGTTAGAAGCTACGTGTACATTAAGCAAATCTTTGCATATTAGGTTTCTTATCGAGCAATAAGCTGGTCCATTGCACACTTTAGAGTCCTGTTATTTTTTAAACAACACGTTAGTCACTAAACATAACACGCCTAGAAGCTAGAGCATTAGTTCACATTTCTGCAGATGAGCCTGAATGCCCTACTCACTACGAGCATGATGACCAGAGAATTCTTTTTGTGCACGTTTGAGTGAGACAAGATATTGGCTACAACTGCGGCCATATCATCCTTATATTTCTCTCTCAAAAGAGAAACACATTTGTCATAATGACCTGAAAGATAACAAAATGCGATTAAAATTGATTTACTCGAAAATTACATTTCATTTTAACACAAAGTGACAAATTAATAAACAATTTACCATATTGAAACTGGCCTTCTACAATTAAGTATTGCCTTAAAAGCTCCTGTACAACGGCCTTCATTCGTCCACGAATGCCATTACGATACCTAACGTTTTAAAAAAAATCCAGGACAAAAAATTAACTATTTTGAGAATAAGAAATAAAGAATAAATTTCATATATAATGGAACTTATAAATTTACTTATTAACACCGATTTTATTGACTTTCAGAAGCACGAAAATCAAACAATTAATATACTGTATTTCAAAAGCACAATTACTCAAAACATCTGAAAAATCAAGTTACCTCTGCACCAATTGCACTATTCCCTGAGTAGTCATGAAGAATACATCCCTGTCTGCTCGCCTTTGCAAAGTAGCTGCATGACTATCAATTACACTAGCAATCTGCAGGCATAAATAAAAAATTTAATCTGGAAATCTAACTTAATGGTTTGAACATTTAATAGAAAACCACATTACTTGTTGACTTGGAAATTGAGCTAATACTGAGGTAATGTTGCTTGCATATAAAGCCATCAGTTTACGGATTTTCTTTTCTACATTAGATGGGATACGACCTGATATGGATGATATTATTTCCTAAGATAAAAATAAAAATGTAGTTTACACTTGCAATGAAACAGCAAATATACACCCATAGCTAAAATTACCTGGAGTTCTAAAAGTGGGAGATTTGGATCCCGCAATGCTCGCATGAACTTATTCACAACCTCTTTGAGCATAGGCATGAAATATGGGTCAGGTAAACAATAGCCTGTTAATATAAACATTATCTATTTTAGAATATTTTAAAATAAACTTATACAGTGTTTTATCTACATCAAAAGTGAACACCAATAATAATAATAATAATAAAAAAGTACCTTGCAAAATATTTTCTAGTTCAAAACGAGTGGCTTGAAAAATTTGGTTCAATTTATTGCCATGAACAGGTGGTGAATCAGTTTGAAGAAATTGGCCAGTAAACAACTGGGTCTGTATTTAAAAACAAATAATTAAAATGTTATTAAAATGCTTAACGTTTATTATATCTCATGTATCGCCCATAATATACCTGATGCACCATAGTGGGATCATCCAACGAAAGTCGTGCAAGGATGTTGCCCGCCTCAAGGATGGCACCAGGACGTTTTACAAAAGATAGGCTAAAATGAAGATACATTGTTAAAGAGTTGCTTTGGAAAATAAACATTTTGCTCTTTAGTAGAACCACATTTTATTATTTATAAAACCACTTCTAAAGTAGAACAAGATTTTTTCTTTCTGGCCCCTAACTGCAAAAATGGCTATAAACCATTGTTAATTATCAAAATAAATAAATAAGAACAATTTTCTTTATTGCTGCAACTGAGTTTTGCAGTTCATACCTCCCATACCCCACTCTTGTTGCACAAATACAGTTAAGTCAAATGCAACAAGAGACAGAAATAAACGCAAATTCAATGTAAACTGGTGAGCTAATAATTTTAATCTGAATATTTCAAGCAGGTTTGTAAAATTTTACGTAGACGTCTTATTGAAATTAAGTATGTTAAGATCAGCTTTTAAAACCAAAAACGGAAACACAACGTATTATTAAAAAGTATCCTACCATCCACTGCCACTCACTGTCAGGGTCATCACCATTTTCATTACTTCAATCTCGGCATATGCTTGCCCAGAATTTACATGACCTCCATCTTCTACTAGAAATCCCAGGAGCTTCCCAGTTGAAGGGGTTCTAATAATCACAAAATTCAATTTTATCATTTTCAAGATATACATGTAAATTAAAGTTACCACCACTCAAAACAGATAGGGTTCAATATTTGGAAGATGTTAACCATACCAAAAAAAAGCAAACTTGGCAAAATGCATCATGCAAAACGTTGCAGAACTCAAAGGTGATAATAGTTGTAACATAAAAGCATTCTGCTGGTAATAACTTGAAATTCACTTTTACCTCAGAATAGATGGATCCTTATCTTTTTCAAAAACGCATGTTTGGTTGGCAATGATAACAAGATATCGATCAACTTCCTCCTTCAAATATGTAGTGCAACTACTGCCATCAAATGAAACCAGTAGTCCACTATCAGCCAACCGATGAACATCCACTTCTTTGTACGAATTGTTCATTGACAAGAAATAACTGTTTGGCGCAGATTTTGTTCCCTGCAAAAGTATTTTGGATAACAGATTTTAACATGACATTTCATGCTTACAGGCAATGAACCTGCAATTAATAAATAATACTACCTTCACTTTGTATTTCACTCCATCAGATATAAGCTCTACATCTACAGAGTTATCCAGCGCATTTGCTGGTAGAATTTGCCCCCTGAAACAAATTTAGGGATTTGAATGCTTCCTTGAATAATATAAGCAATTTAATCAGTCGTTAATTTGCTATGAATTTTACTCTACATGAATAGCGAGTATAAGAAGGAAAACTTCTGATTTGAAAAACTTATAAAAATGTAATAATTATCATTCGCATATTTAATGTAATAAATATCCAGACATTTACCTTTCCAGAGATGATTGAAAAATCTGAAAGTTACTCAAAAGCTTCTGATCTGTAATATGCAGAGCACCGCAGATAACTCCAAGCATTGTATCAGGCTTGTCAGACTAAAGAAATAAATAAACAGAGTCAAACAGAAATGCGGCATCCAAAATAAGCAAACTACATACTGCAAATGAATGATGATCAGTACCTGTATCCTTTCCGAAATTAAAAGATCCAACCAGGCTGTGTCAATGCAATTTACTTGAAAACTTTCAGTTTCCAAAAGTGTTACCAGATATTCTACGGTGGTACGAAAATCACCGCGGATCGATAATTCCTTTAATGCTATAACAAGATTTCTATCCAAAATAAATGGTTTAAGTCAAGAAAATTGCTATATTAAGATTCAAACAATCCATTTTTGCGCCTTACTCTCGGGATTCCTCTCGATCCTCTCCCCATGAAAAGCAATGACCAAACTGGGAATCTGCAAACTCATGCAGTCCACCAGAAGCACCAACACTAAAATAGCCCCAAACATTTTTGCTGCTACGAAAGTTTAACTCTTGCACTGTGCCAGAACTAGGCTTGAAACCTGGAAAAAACAAATTCAGACAAAAATGTTTACATTTAAAAAAAAATGAAAAATAAATGTACTAGAGAAAGACTACAGCATAAGTAATAATATGTAAAACAATTATTTTCCAGTTTCCTTTCACTTATTGTGCGATTTATGTATTTAAACAAGAAAATATAAGCTTAAGGGCAATGAACAATCATTTTTTTGTCTATTAGAATGACACCAATAAAACATGCACTGTTTTAAATTGTCAATCAGTTTCCAGGGCGCATAAATTTAATATTTTACTGAATTTTTTGTCTGATAATAACTAGATTAAGAAAGCCTGAAAACAAAATTGTTTGGCAAATATTAACTTTAAAAATTCACTCACCTTCATCTGGATTTTCACTAGTTATCCTGGCTGCAATTACATGTCCCCAAGGACGAGGTTTATGTTTTGGATTATCAAAATCAATAGGGGTATCTGCCCAAGGAGATTCCCCATATAAAAGCCGAATATCTTTCATGCGATGCAGAGGAATGCCCATAGCAATTTGTAATTGAGCAGCTGGCAAATTCACATCGGCAATCATTTCTGTACATGGGTGCTCAACCTGAATACAAGTGCGATAATACCATTGTTTTTACTGTCAAATAAAATGAAAGCTGATGCTTTATTCAAAATTTAAATTTGTATAAAAATGGCATACCTGAAGCCTTGGATTTAATTCCAAAAAGCTGTATTCGCCATTATCACTATATAAATATTCCACAGTACCAGCACTGACGTAACCAACCATTTTTGCAAGCCTTACAGCCGCCTAAAAAAGAAAGTATTTTTAAACAAGATTCAAGAAATGCTTAAAAAAAAAAAATGCTTAATTCACACCTTTTCCATTTCCTCGAAAACATCCTGATCTGCCACCACGCAAGGAGCTTCTTCGATGATCTTTTGATGCCTTCGTTGGATAGAACAGTCTCTTCCAAATAAAGATATAGCATTTCCATACTGATCAGCTAATAGCTGTACTTCTAGATGCCTTGCACATGTTGCCAATTTCATTACAAATATAGGTGAACCAGGGACTTCTGTTTGTACCTGGGAACAAACAATTATTTTCAAACAAAAAGTAAAAACGAAGGACTCCTAAAATGTGCGCGTAGTATTCAGAGATCAAAACATGCCATTGATTAAGAAGTAATGCCTTACTTGACGAAAGAGGTTAGGGAAATCATCAGGAGTTTCAACCTTTCTTATACCCTTGCCTCCGCCTCCTTCTGAAGCCTTGATCATTACAGGATATCCAATTTTCTGAGCAGCCTGAGAATAAATGCAATTTCACATACAAGTATCAGCATTATAATGCCAACTATGCAATATAAATATAGAAATTATTGAAAATAACTTACTTGCAATCCTTCTTCGACATTATCAATGCATCCCTTTTTGTACAATTCGTCACTAATTTTTAATCTATGCCTACTCCTCGTTTCTTTTTCATTCCACTGGGCCTTCAGGCCTAAATTTAGAAAATATCCAATTACCATGTCGGTGTCATAACTTTTACTAAATCATAAAATAATTACTTGGAGATTAATTTTACCTGAACCACTCCATGGTAAAGTAGGTATTTCAGCCGTCTGAGCTACAATTGAAGAAGCAATTTTATCTCCCAAAGCCCACATAGCCTTCTCTGGAGGACCTATTAAATAATCACAAAAAAAATGTTTTTGTAGACGTAATATAAATAAACATAGTGAAATATAACGAAATATAATGAAAAAAATGAAATACCGATAAAGGCAATTTTGTTTTTATGGAGGAGTTCTGGCAACTTAGGATTTTCCGAAGCATGGCCCCAACCAGCCCAAACAGCCTAAATATATTAATTGATATTGTTAAGAAACTATTTTATCACTGTACTCTGCAATGAATATTAATGATTGGAGTCTTCTTCCTACCTGCACTTGCATTCTCCTTGCAATATCCAAAATAAGCTCAACGTTAGCATAATTATTGTTATTCGCTCCACCAGGAACAGGAACATAATGATCTGCCATTTTAATGTATTCTAGATATTCAAAAATATGGAAATTAGGATTTTTAAATTTGGGATACGTTCAACCTCATGCAGTTTTTGGCAATCAGAATGGAATGCTTCACACCAGCATTAGCTTTCAGGTCTTCAGGTGTAACCATAACAACAAATTTAACTGCCTTCTCGTTTTTGAACATTTCATAAGCCCAGCGACGAATGGACCGCATACATTTAACAGCCGCAATGCCATTATTGGAAATTAACACCTGAAATAAATTAATAGATTTGCATATGTAGTCGCACTGCATGAAATTCAGATATTTTTTTACAGTTAACATTTTTTACTTAGAATTCTATATATTTTTCACCTTATTAATAACTAATTTTCCACCAAATCTATGTACAAATTCTTCGGGAGTAGCAACAGTGAAGTCTTTTTGTTCTCCGAGCCTTTGCTGGTGCATCAAAGTCCCAGTTGACATGCTAGGCCTGGAAAAATTCAAAAAAATATTGCCAATTAAGGTCCGTCATAAAAGAAGCAATGGCACTTACAATAAAACGAGCTCGACTTTGTTTGGCAGAATTTTTTTAACAATAGAAAAGAACAAGAACCAATTTCTGGTACCTGAAAACATTACGGTAGCATGGGAATACTTTACAAACTAACTTTACGGTAAATTCAATCAGAAATGTAATATTGCACCACATATTTGATTACTTTTGATTAAGTATAGAAGTCCGTTGCTGCGTATTTTCAAGTTCAGCTCAAAAAGTAGCTAATAAATTAAATGGAATTTGACGATTTATTTGAATTGATACGCTCTGCTTAGAAAACATATACTGTTAAAAAACATAACATGTAGGAGTAGTCATCCAAAAACTATTTCAATGGAATATCATAATTATAAAGAAATGTAGGCCTACATTTTATTCACTTGGCTAAACTTGATTTCAATGTACTGTAATACTACATTTATATACAGTATATATGTACATGTAAATAATTTGCAGATTAGAGTTACAGAAATGACACTTACATGCACAGTATTTGTTGGGTCAATTTGGGTGCTAATTATGAAACACGAACCATTGGATTTACCTGATGAATGAGCACATTTTCCTGGAAAAGTCACCCTTAACAATCAAAGTTTCTCTTTCTCAAAACTTCTATTAATTCACACACGCGTTATTACCATTCGCCGAATTTTTATACATGGATAGTTTTCCAATGTACAGCACTACAACTATTATAAAAAGCCAGGCTATTAAAGATCACACGTAAAAAAAAGTTTAATCTTAACGTTAAGTTTCAGTGGCCTAAATTTGTCGGAGAAATTCAGATAAATAGGCTACATTCTGACGAAACAAGAATGAAATGCACTGCTTTACGCCAGTGAACTTGCGGATCACAATGAAAGGCTAAAAACGCCACACGCAATAGTTACGACGGTCACAGACTTAGAGGTCAGCCACATTCCTAAGAGTAGCCCAGAGAAAAAAAATCACGAGGGAGGTCTGTAATTTTTAACCTACCTGTGCATGACAGTCCAATCAATCCTCACCATCAAACTAATTTTTATTGGTTAACGGTTCCAAGAAAATACAGACATCATGTCTGACAATCAAGTTTACCACACCACGTTTGAGTAAACAAACATAATCGAGATTATTCCTTCATAAAACAATCAAAATTATCTCTGTCTGTCAGAGTATCACAGTTTATTTACATGTAGTTATCATCCCAAGCCCGGAAATTTCTGAGTATAATTATGTAGATCAGGTCGCTATATTGATAAACATATACTGTAAAATTGATTGAAAAACAAGAAATGGTTCGGCTTTTTATGTAACATAACAAATAAAATCAAACTTTCTTCTTACATTTCAACACATTCTATTACTTGGCAGATAAACAAAGCAATGCCATAAAAAATCACAATTCTACATGTATAGTTGCATACTTTTTGTGGTTTTAAAGTACGTATAGCTTCCAGGCAAATGCCGGGCCAATTCCTCTAAAAATCGGCCACGACATTCATGCTCCATCCCATCTATCATTAAAAATGTCGCCTATTTGCCCTTACCCCGACCCGCATGTGAGTGACATACTTTATAACCGTGGACAAAGGGGTCCTTAATATTAGATCCTCGATAATCCAAAAAAGAATCGTCGTTATGTAAGTTAATTACCAGTACATTATATAACTACTGTATGTTGCGAATGCACGTTTTTTCCTAATTTAATGAAAAAACGCAAAGTAGGTCTGGGAAGAAATTTGGCAATCATGAACTGGGAGTGGACTACTGACTGATGACGTCCGAATGTTGTCCGAAAACATCATATCCCTTTGATACTTGCGCAACTGCTTTTTTATCTGCTTGCCTCATAGCCTATGAGGTAACAATTTTGAAAATTGTTATTCCAGCAGACTCCTTCCTTGGGAACCCTTAAATAAATTTTCACATTTTCAACAACAACCAAATATATATACTGTATATATTGCTTTGAATCATCACCATTTGATCGATCTACCAAATAACCAATTTTGGTGTTTATCGAAAAATTTACGACCAATTTTTTCAAAGTTTGCATACGCCAGACAGCGATTGTTTTCGGTCATCTCTTATAATCTTTTTAATTCACAATTCCTAGTTAATTAGCTTCGTTCTATAGAAATATTAGTATATATAGAAGCAAGCAATTTATTAAATTGAATCTGACTAAAAATTTGGAGCGCGAGATATAGACAAAAATATGGCGGACCCAACCTTCGTGCAGTCTGCTTATGCAAATTATCAACTCTACCCATTTAATAATAATAATAAATGCTTCATTCCAGTTTAGGAAAAAGGCATCACAAGGATTTAGTACCCAATTAAACATTACGTTCGCATATCATTGAAACAGTTTCCAAGAATTTGATTAAAAAAAAAAAAAAAAGAAAGCGCATTTTGGAGATAACAGGACAGGTATCTAAATTTTATGCAGTAGATCGGTATACCTTGACCTGCCTACAAAAGTAAACCAATGAGCAGATGCTCCTTAAACAGTCTATCACAATACGACGAAGCAAAATTGTTAAGAATTTCTAAATTTTATACATTTCAGTAATTTTTCATCTTAAGCATTGAGGGGTGCATGCTTAATTCCGATTTTGGGAATGCATAACATTGAGCATCTTATCTGCAATCGTTAAAAGATCAGGTCAACTGAACTTTTTTCAGAATTTTAGAAGAATTATCACTAAGTGCTTTTGCTATTTACAATCATACAATGCATGTACACTGTATATGTAAAAGCTGATTGTGGCGTTTTTCAAAGTCATGACTTTGGTGCCCTCCTTTCTGGAAAACCACTTTCACAACAACAACAACAACGGTTTTATACCTTAACCCTGTTTCCGCAGACGATGGAAATAGAAACCTGGTGTCATTCTCATTAATATTAGCAGTAGATCGGTGTCTTGACATTCGGTATCGGGTTCTTGTCATCATGACTGACCCAGTCAGATTCTCACAACTGGAACTCCGCAACTCCGAAAAATCGCTCACGTAAATGTCGGGACCTTTTACCGCGGACATGATGACGTACGCGTTATGCACTTAGAAATGTAATACAGTATATGATCGATTAATGGCCAACAACCACTTCAGCACATAAGCTTATTCCAAAAGGCAGCTAGACAGGTTGCTGCTTTGAGAGCCACCACTAAGCCCTGAACAACATGCAACAAGTACGGCAACAGGTATACTGAAGTAGCTTTTTACAATTCCATCGAAATGAAATACAATCAACGTAAGTTTATGCCAGCATTTGCTATTCAAGCTGATAATAAAGCTGTTTCTCCTCCCATTCACCTTGTCCTTGTAAGGATTGGTCTAATCAAATTCAAAATCATAACAATGATGGTATATTTAAAGTGGCTTCATAGAGTGAAAAAAAAATTTAATAGATACCTAAGTGAAAAAACAAGGCCTTACAAGGAAAAACTGCAGACAAAAGTTGTTTGTTTCCACGGTATAATAAAGCCGCGGTCTTCTTAGCCCAAGAAAACAAAGCAACCGAGTGGGTCAACCCATTTAAAACGCAAGACACCAACTGGATAGGGGCAGTTGGTTGACTATGTTGCGTTGCAAGGGGACAAAATCACCTCAGAATTAGTAGAAAAGGTTGGAGAGGACGAGGCAGGTAAGTGAAATTAACCGTTTTTGAAAAATGTAAAAAAAAAAACTTGAAAAAGTTTTAGTCGAATTTAATTGATAGGAATAGTCCCTTTCTACACGTACTAGAGTAATAGTAAAAAAATCAAGAGAACCAGGAGCAACAAATATGCAATTTGTTCAACCGTAGAAATTGAATTAGTCCAAAAGCTAGGGATGCCAAATGATATAATTTTTCAGAAATGTCAACCTTAGTTCGTTATCTCTATCCTCATACAATCACAGAATCATGCTTTTAAACATCATATCAATGCTTTCTTGATATTTGCAGCAAATGTATAGTATAATTTTTGTTGCCCGACCTACTTTCCACTTTTCAACACCAGACCACGTGGTGTTTACAAATGCATTGTGCGGGACAACGGCGGAATGATTAGATAACGAGGTTCTGAAAAATTAACTAAGTGCCTATTTTGCAGGAAGCAATGCAATACTTTTTCTTGCAAAATCAACCCAGCACGTCATATCACATTTACGGATTCAACGCAAGGCTTCTAACGCAATTTATAGTTATTCATTCAAAGCATGCCCACTGACGGCGCGGCGTAAGCCCAAGTTCAAGATGCTCAATCTCTGCCCATCTGCGATCTGCTACCTTGGGAAATAAGAAATTGTTCTTGGCCATGCAATTAAAA
Organism: Ommatoiulus sabulosus; assembly: GCA_034697705.1. Lineage (NCBI taxonomy): Eukaryota > Metazoa > Arthropoda > Diplopoda > Julida > Julidae > Ommatoiulus > Ommatoiulus sabulosus. The sequence goes on along the minus strand of JAQGAO010000885.1, from coordinate 4,845 downwards.
GATGGCTTCAATTTTCTCCTTATTTTAATGTTTATTGAACCAGGAGTTAAAAACCAAATTAAGTTATTTTTTGATTCCGACTATATAATATAATATCTGCTAGGTACGAGCGTATACAACAGAATCAGAGGGCCAATTGTAATAATTTCACTTATTGCCCTGCAAGAAAACTATATTTGAATCATCTGAACGATATCATTAATGAAATAAATGTATACGTGTATTTAGGTGTTCGCTTAGTTCCATCCATTTTAAAATGTTTATATTTTAAACAAGGCCATGTTCATAATTGCAGCAACTATGGGAATCATTGGAAAGCAGCAGTCTGGATTTTTCCATGGAAATTTAGAAAAAAGTGCTCAACATTGTCGTCAAATATAGTAATAGGTGTATTAACATTTTTTTTCTACAGCAGTGAATACTAGCCCTTCTGGCATATTGAGACAGGTCGCACAAAAACTACAGAAGAGAGCTGACGTCTGGAGAGCAAAATGCACTAACATAAAATTGACCAATTTTCTATTCTTCATCAATAAAAGGACACTACATAACAAAGTCAAAAAACTGCCAACTGTCATGACAAAAAAGCACAAGTTGTACATGTAACATGTTCGCGTCACGAAAAATGGATACTCGTGCAGTTTGAATAACCTGTCAAGGTTACTGATTTCACCATAAATCTTTTAGACTGGTACTAAATACCCAATTGATGGGTCACTAAATGCTTTTATCTAACAAATAATTATTTTAAACGAGGCCAAAAGACTTTTCGATGAAAATTGCTATAGAATCTCATAGTCGCTGCTTGTGAGTGTGCATCCTAGTGGCAATGCAACCTGCCATCCTTAGCATATTCTGTAGAGCACATGTTTATACAGTGTAACGTTAAAAAGCGTTCCCATCTTTGTGGTTGCAATAAAATGATGCGATAAAAAGCCATCATTAATCCAAAAAGAACCAAAAGATAACTATTCTCACAAAAGCAAAGCTATTTGCTCAATCGAATAAAGTTTTATTTCACACCGTATAAATTTAACTATTGCCCGCATTCAATACATGTACGACCAGGATATTTGTCCTATAAGTGTTTTCAAGGACGTGCCAATATTTTTCAAAGGACAGAAATCACGCCATTGATGCAACCAAGGTTACCAATGGCTCGTGCAAGTCACTGGTAACGCAACCAAGTCAAGAAGCAGCCATTCATGCAAACATCTTGTTAATGCCATTGATATACAAAAAGACACGGTCGATGAAATAAAGTGCACATACACGTACAGACTTTGAACATCAGCGTGTCCAAAGTAACCATGGCGACATGATGCTGTCTTAAATCAAATCAAAATCAGACGAGTTTTTGCTGTTTAATCATTATTAGTAAAATCGATTTTATGGAATTTCATCCACTCGGACTATTATGATAATTGGTCGAAACCTTTATTCACCAGCGCTCTGCTAGCAATTTTTATTCAATCAAAATCAGCGCTTCTTGCAATGGAAATGTACGCGTATATGCAAGATGTTTGAGGACTAAACTTTGAATAAAAAGTCATCGTAATCAATTCCTGTTTTCCGTGCTGATAATGCAGATCTTAATTAGTCTTTTTTCTAGACATAAACATTGTTAATTTGTAGGACAAATTGAATTAAATTAACACTAATGACATTGTACATGTACATATTTCGTCATCATATACCGGTATAGCACGTGTTTTCATTCAGCCCGCTGACGAAAATTACCCGGAAAAAAGGGGGGTAGAATCACGTGATGCCGACTCTTGCGTAACTCCACATAATTCAAAACTAACATTGGCGATAAATCCTAATAATATTATGCTAGCGTAGGCCCTATATCAGACATTTAGTTATAAGAGTGTAATAAACAATTTCAACACTGCAAGCCCCACAGGCATGCAGTATACAGTTAGTGACCTCAAAAACACAGGTTGCATGACCGACAAACTGTAGCCTATATGCAGATTGGCTTTTCTCATCCTGAAAATGTGTCTATTAGTAATTCCCTTAATTCATTTTTCGACTATATGAAAGCAATTTTTTTCAAATAATTAACTTAAATTCTATCATGTCAACTTATGGAACCAATATCAAACAACATTCATAGCACTCGCTCGGTGACTTTCTATCAAGATTTGCAAGTATAGTTTGGATAGAAGAATTTCGGGAAAGTTTGATTTGTCAATGGACAATGTACTCCCTCTATAACAACAGCTGCATATCTTACATCGTACGTCCCGGATTTTTAAATTTAGAGTCCATGGACATGGCAATTCATTTCAAGTTCACGCACTGTGCAGATACGTGCGTACCACTTTAAAGTACATCATGCCTGAATTCACGTGGACTAGAGCCAAACTGAAACAACCCTACTCGATAAACACATCCTGCAGCGAATATTCAGAGCAAGAAGGTCGAGCAACATATCACTTTTTGTAACTCCAATTTAATCTTTCTATCGATGTGCCAATATACCCTGAAGCTAACAGCTGTGCATATGCTAATATCTGCGTTAACTGCTCACCTTAGGTCTCTTTTCTGCTTCAAAGGAAGGGTCCACTTAAATCCGTCATTGTAATGATATATTAATAATGTATCACATAACTGAGCGTGCCTTTCGGACGTCACACCCAATGGCGTGATGCACACGCTATCTGACGTCAGACAACAAACTACGCCAAAAGCAGTTCGTGTGCCAAATCTAGCAGGCTGCCAAGGCAGCGACAATATTGCATGGCTTTACTATAGCTTGCGTGCGTAGTTGTTGGTTTTTTTTACTATAAGGCAACGATTATAGGAGAAGTCGATGAATTGTTTAAGGATTGGGGAAAAGATCATTTGAGACAATAAACTGATTTTCCATGCTAGAAGCTAGACCAGAGCACACCGCTACCGTGTAACATTTCAAGCTGCCAGCAATGGCAACTGCAAGGAACGAGTCCAAGGATTTTTACCTTTATTTGCAATTAAGACACACTGTCTATGGGGAAATGATACAATTTTGGCTAGACCGCATTAATGTAAAGCAGCATCTCGGAATTAAGCAGCGATATTATTTTATCCTTTTGACTTTTAACAAATTCTGTTCTTCGAGCATATAGTTCAGAAGAGAGCATCAAGACACATGATGAATGGACACAAGGGATCGTCAGTGGAATATCGTGTAACTGCATGCGACCGACTTCGCCAAAACCTATCATGTGAATTTTATGTTGGAGTGATTTATAAAGTCATTCGTCAGAAAACGGGCAAAATTTAAGAAATTTAAGCTATTGTTACCGGTAACATTTCCCGTCTTCCAATTAGCAGCAACAACGGAGTTCATCGTTTAACGTGAGTGAAGTTAAATTGTTAATTAATAGGATCTTTCACTATACGGTACATCAAATTTCGTTGCTAAGTATTGGTGATACGCAATTTAAATATGCTTATTTTTCAAAAAAGTTATGACAATTTAAGTAGTCTTTATATAATCCTAAATAACCTATTGCCTCAAGCGTCTCTTGAGGGATAATGCGTAGACCACTGTCCACTGCCACGTCAGGGGAGGGGATTGGGCTATCATAGCTTCACCCAAAGCTGGGAAAGGCTGTCGCAGTATGAGGGTGTATATAGAAGTAGATGTAACCTAGTGATACGTCACAACGGTCAAGGTCGGTTCAAAGGCAATTTACACCTAGGGCGAGAGGATAGCTCCAACGGCTGTAACCGATTGTTAGCTATATAATGTATCTTCTTTAAAAATAAAATACCAGTCTTTGCCAGAACACTGACTCGACACAAGGGCGGTTTAGGTGAACTTTTCTGAAAAATTTAATCTGCACGTATACTGTATGTCGAAAATTGCCTTCTAAATAGCCGATTCTAAGCCGAAACATGCATTTATGACGTTCACAGGACCGGGATGCTGTAACAAAGCGGAGCCTAGGGCTTCACTTTAGTTGTGCTTCTGCAAAGTCCCTATCATCCTAGGATGACTATGTTAAAGAAGACATTTCACCATTTCAGCTCCATCTATCATGCATTTTGTAAAGCTGAGGTTCCCAAAACCACCCAACTGGGTATGACCACTATCTCGTTTTTCAAAAGCCTAAACATGTACACGTATTCCAATAGAACACCTGCTTGGTTTTGATGATCCCGAGCCTAAATGTCAATATTCCGCAGGTGTTTAATAGCGCCTGGTGACTTGGTGGCAGTTACACTCACTGTCATCACATACAATGTACTCCTCTGTTTGACTAAAAATAGCAGAGTGGCACACTAGTGCACAGTGCCTTATTATATAACCCTCCCATTCAAATGAGTGGAGTCATCAATTTTGTCTTCACTTTAAAAGACACTGATGATACAAGTACAGTAATGATACTCTGATAGTACAATCATAACTGTGGACGTGCCACTGTACAAGCATACAAGGTTGCGAAACAATAAGGTGTTCCAAAATTAATAAAGAAAATACAGCTAGTATACGTAATACCAGTATGGTAACTATGTGACGGACCTTTCATATTCCCATGTCCCGAAAATACGACTGCAGTTCAATAATTGATACGGCGGATGGACAGTCAATACTTTCCCACGGGATGTGATCATATCATAGGTGACATGTCACTCGCTTGACATAGGATAGGTCTAACAGATAGCCACAGGGTTGCACAATACAGTCAATACTGTCGAATTGGTTTTGGTATAGTATCACAGTATACGAATATAACAGTATGCAAACATCTCTGCCTTTTTCCTGAGGCCGTTTTCATGAGCGCCGGTGGCGACGAACGGCGGCAAATAGATAGAACTATGTGCGAAAAAGGGTACACGTGCCACCAT
>JAQGAO010000884.1:0-28559 GCA_034697705.1 Ommatoiulus sabulosus | reverse complement strand
CACGATTTGTCACAAATTCAGCATACCCCCACCCCCTAAAGCCGTGACATCATTTCTGGATGGCCCCTTACTCATGGCTAGCTCGTGAGTAAGAAGAATGCTTGAATATTAAAGCATCATTTCGGGCATCAGAGACTCAATTCGGTACCAGATTATTCATGTCTATCTCGTGACTAAGAAGAATGCTTGAAGAAGGCATCAGTTTGGTTATCAGAGACTCAACTTGGTAACCAGAATATTCATGGTTATCTCGTGACTTAGAAGAATGCTTGAAGAAGGCATCAGTTTGGTTATCAGAGACTCAACTTGGTAACCACAATATTCATGGTTATCTAGTGACTAAGAAGATTGCATGAAGAAGGCATCAGAGAGACAGAGACATGCACAGCTCCCATGTGGCACTCCACGTTTCCGAAATTAAGCAGGCACCCTGTACATAATCTTCTGACAGCAGTCTCTTCTTCAACAAATCCATTCAACTCCTCCTAGCCACCCAAAAAACGTGCGATGACATTTTTCAGATTCCACGAGAAGTGGGGAAAAAAGCGGTAATTAAACATTAAGGAGCATGATATCTGGAATAACGGGTGTTAAAATGAGGTCGCTAGTTTTGGACCGTTTCGAACCCGCAATCAACGATAGAGTTTTACGGTCGTAGGTCGATAACGAAAAATGAATTAAACGTAGAGCGGGGGCGCAGCACACGCCTCGCCCCCACATGTCATCATCATTAAGATCATCCCACTCTCTTAATGTGTTGTCTATCGATGATCAAAAGCCCATTTGTAGGCCCCCTCCCTCGTAGCCCGTACCCCCGCGGCGGGTCCCTTAACGAGCCCATTCCCATTTTTTTTTACCCTGTCCCCATTATTACGGTCCTCCTAGACGATAACATTAGGCAGAGATTAACGGGTGAAATGTTCGCATCTCCATCTGCAACGACGTTCTCTAATGAACATTTGCATTTAATGGCTGCCACTATAATGCCATTGTCATTCGCCGTGCCGGAAATACGAGAATAGTTTCCAGAGACCCAACTCCTCGATTCTGGAATTTTTTTTTTTAATGGCGCTGGCTGGCACGATGCATGTGGAATTTCGAAAGTTGTTAGCAGGAACCGTGATGGAATCGAGTTGATAAGTACAGTGAAAGCCGCTTAATCCGATCAACCATTTTATTCGATCAAAACCTTCAGAACGGATTTTTTTCCCATACTGCCCTATGTTAAAAAAAGTCGCTTAGTTAGATCATCTCATCGCTTAATTCGATCAAATTGGCGCGTGTCTTCATAACTCAAACACGCGGGGATCAAATTTGGACAACGCGCATGCGTGCATCTAAGCATCTAATGCTGGGGTTCCCAACCTGATAGTCGTGACCCCCCAAGGATGTCATGGAGCAGATTCCGGGAGGCCGTGAGAGGAATTGTATCACTTAGTATTAATATTGTTGGGAATTTGAATAATTCTAGCGAAATTTTCCACGTTTTCCGAATACAAATTTGCGAAATTTTCCACGTTTTCTGAGTAGGCTACAACTTTTCAAAATTTCTCACGTTTTCTGAGGACAAAATTTCAAAATTTCCCACATTTTCCGAGGACATAATTTCAAAATTTTCCACGATTTCTGAGGACACATCTGCACATTTTCAACGTTTTCCGAGGACAAAATAGCAAAACTTCCAAAGTTTTCTGATTAAAAATTTTCAAAATTTTCCACGTTTTCCGAGGACAAAATTTCAAAATATTCCACGAATTTCGAGGACAAATTTGCAAAACTCCCTACGTTTTCCGAGTACAAATTTTCAACATTTTCATAATTGCTTGCTAAACGCGCAACTTTTCCGTAAGGGGCCGTGGACAAATTTTAGGTGATTTGGGAGGTCGGGGGGTGCAAAAATGTATGTTCATCCATGTTGACATGTGTGACCCATTGTCATTTTTCAAATTGATGTCAGTCCATGAATGAGTAAGAAAAATAAGAAAAATTCAGGGAGCCCAAAGTCCTTTACTCCATTTTGCGCCATCTAGCGGGTAAACCCACCAACCTTTGCTTCGTATGAACAGCGTTTGTGGCCTGGAGGATATCTTAGTCGATATTCGATTTGTATCAGTGTTTTGTCCAAAACCTCTTCGGAGATTGTCGCAACTGAATCTGTTTTTCTCGTCTTCGATGTCTCAATATCAGGCACTGGAGCAGAATAGACTTTATCCACAGAAAACACAATTTATCCTAAATGATGGTGTACTTTTTTGTGAAAAACTACCCAAGGTTGAAACTCGTCCAATTGAGGCTCAACAAAAAGCGCCTTCTTGCACAATGTCCTTTGACTTCTGGAAACCAAGAAAGGCGGCTGAGTGGTAAGCATTCGATCCGTGTAACCGGTAGACGCGGGTTCGATTCTCGTGTCGGCTATCCTGATTGTGGTTTTTCGTGGTTTCTCATAATCCTTCCCCCCAAGGCGAATGCTCGGATAGTTCCTATATTAAAATCGACCATGACCCCTTCCTTTCCTATCAAGTCCTCCTCCTCGTATAGGTTGAGGATCTTCCCAGCTAAGCAAGTAGTGATGCATTTTTCTATTGTTGCCGGTCTAAAGTCCGGGTTAGTGAGGCGGGTTGGGCAGATAAGTGGCGATACACTGACCGTTACAAAACCGATAAGACAATTGATATCTACTACCGGATTTCTTTGTCGGCTAGCTTGATTGTGTTTTTTCATGGTTGCATGACCATATTCCCCCATCCACCGGCGAATGCAGGGATAGTTCATATATTACAATCGGCCATGACTGTCTTTCTTTCTCAACCCGTCCTCCTCCTCGTTTTTGTTAAGGCTCTTCCCAGCCACGTACCGTAATGCATTTTTGCTATTGTTGCCGGTCGCAAGCCCGGGTCAATGGGTAGATAAGTGGCGATGCGCTGCCCGTTCCAAAACCGACAAAACGGTTGCTATCTACTCCCGGATTCTCATTGAATCCGGCTTATGACACCAACAGGCACTACGCCCAATGGTTGATGATGATGGTGAACTACAGCGCCACCTAGATTATGTTTAATGCAACTTTATCCAATACATCTCTATGCGTTTACTAGTGACATACTGTACCTCTAAACATGGGTTATTACCTAAAGTTTTTATTGGACCCAGCCCGTGCTTTCGCAAAAGGGGCACCCAATAAATATAATAAGAAATATTGTTTAAAAAAACAAATTAAATATTATGAGTAGTATAAGTATTCGATCCGGACAAGATGTCCGGAATGAATTTGCGATGGGAAAAGTATCGATGCATCTACTTTAATTCTTGCGTGACACCAGTGTCACAATGTCTAACTCATTTTTATTGTCAGGACCTTTTGTGAGATTATAACACGCTAACCTAAATGACATTTCTGACACATTTTCTCCCATTTTTTGATACTTTAGCGCTGCAATAATTCCCATAAACTATTATTTGTAAACTAAACAATGGATTTCAACGTCGTTATTGCATGATAGGCATTATTACTGACACCATGGATACAATGCAACATTCAATTTAATGCGCAATTGCTGAAAATAGTTTCACGCACGCAATTGTTAAAATCGGCACAAGTATATCTGTACAGCTCTTAAATGGTTTTTTTTTTGTTGAATTTTACAGACGTATTGTTATTTTTGAATTTTGAGCAGCAACGAGTAGACATGCAATTAATAATGTATATTGATTTCGTATTTCAAAATTGTAAACTTTAACAACAACAAAATGCAAACCATTTTTGTCAAATTTAATTGTGTCCAATTTGTGTTAAAATTGGTGAAAATTGAAACTAAATTTCGCTAACTGCATTAGAATCGCATGAAATACACTTGTAGAAATATTATTATTGTAATTTTTGTACATTTTGTATATAAATATTATTATTAATGTTGACGAAATTATTTGTGGGAAATTTAAGCAATTTACATTTGTAAAACTTAAGGATATTTACTCCTTGGGGAGTTTTAAAATTTTGCAAAATTATAACAAAATTATACGGGAAGAGAATTTAGAGGATTTACATATGTGAAACATTAAGGAAATTTACTTGTGGAGATTTTTAAATTTTGAAACATTATACGGGGATATTTTTAAAACTATAAAATTTGTATGTGTGGAAGTTTGATAATTTTATTTGTGGAAATTTAAAAAACAATTACTTGTGAAAATAAAATTTATGAAAATTTATTTGTAGAAATTTTAAATAATAAGTTTTAAATTTACTTTTGGAAGTTTAAAAATTGTTAGAATTTTAGTTGTGGAAATTTAAAACTTGTTATTCTTTTACTTGTGAAAATTTAAAAATTGTTAAGATTTGCAAAATTATAGAAAAATTACGGGTAGAGAATTACGGGTATCCACATCATTCGCATATGTGAAACATTAAGGAAATTTACTTGCGGGAATTTTTAAATTTTGCATAATTATACAGGGATATTTTTAAACTATAAAATGTGCATTTGTGAAAATTTTGAGAATTTTATTCGTGAAGATTTTTAAAAATTTTAAATTTACTTGAAGAAATTTAAAACCTGTAAAAATTTTAAATGTGGAAAATTTTATTTCTAGAAATAAACTTTTAGAAAATGTAAAATTTAAATAAGTTTGCCCATAAATTAGTCATTTTTGAAAAAAAAATTAGATTTTTGGGAATTTTGACGCGAGATACATGTATATTAATTGGTTGATATATTTTTTCGATTTTGTTTTCGAAAATTTTAACAAGAACCATCTTATTTAGATATAATTACGCTTATCAAAATGCTGATACAAGGCAATAAATTAAAATAGAAATTACACTAAAACCTGTTAAGAGTGACCACCAATAAAATGCTAAATTGGTCACTGTACACAGGTGGTCACTATACAAAGAATGCGTGAATTACATTAAAATAATGAACATGTACACTTATACATGTAGACTGTAATAAATGTAGTAGAAAACTACAAAACGAAAAAAGTACAGAATCATCATGTCCATGTGTTGAAGAAAAATGTGATGTGACTCATCTGTTATCTGGTCACTTTATAAGGTACATTGATAATGTAAAAATTTGAAAAAAACACAACACACACTGGTCACTGTACATAATAGACAGGTACGTGGTTTTTAGCCTATTTAGCCTATTTTAGCCAGTTAATTGCCTATTTTTAGTATAGTATATACAAGTACTGTATATAGGTGGTCACTTTTCCAGATTTTACTGTAGTTATTTTTCAGCCAGAATTAAGTCCATTCACATCCACGTTCTGACAGGCTTCATGGGGTTCCCCAAACCCAGTTTAATAATGGAGGGAACCCCGGTCCATGTCGCACCCACAAAGTTAAGAATCACGGTTGACTTAACATATTTAATCCCATTTCATCACATGTCCATTACAGGGGGGTGACGTCACGTGTCGGTGTCCAACGGTTGTTTTTTCCTCTATTTTCCATCCCGGCCACGCTTATGAGTTTCTCCCCATCACGGCGCTAGGGCTAGGTTACTTTTATGAATTTGATTAAAACGCCCGAAAGTGGCATCTTGCGATTATTGCGATCATCTATCTGCCGCCATAAAAAGCTAGGCTTTTAAAACGAGCGAGTAAATAAAGGAGGAGATTAATGGAGTCAGAAACCCGTATACAAATTTTGGGCATCCAGGCTGCGACAATTACAAATTTCGGCTAGGGAAAAATGGCTGCAGCTGCTGGGTTATTAACGTGACTCCAAGCCAGAATGCAGATTACTGGAGAAAAGTAATTGAAGATGGAGAGGAGATGAAGAAAAAAGGTGAGGAAAAACAAAATCGCATAAAACGCCCATTGTCGGGGGGTAAGGAGGGGAAAAACAAGAGAAAAATTGCCTACTTTTCCACCCAAAAAAAGTTCCGTTTGGAGGTGGCGTCTTTGCTAAATTAGAAACCTTAAAACCTCCGAGCGAATGAACGTTTTTTATGGCGCTCCCCCAACCAAAAAAAAATTGCGTTTGGAAATGAAATGGCATGAAACAAAACAAAAACAGCCCGGAGGGCGCTGCGACGCACGCAGTACGTGTTTGGATGTTGCGATTCGTTATTACATTTTGTGTAAAAAATCAACAAACGTTGAGGAAAATGTACGGTAGGCTATTAAAACGAAGGTAATGATGGCTGGTTGAAGTAGCGAATTAAAATTCGATGCACCCCGGGGAGGGCAGCTCATTTAGCACGGTTCTGGGAGGGTAAACTCTGTCCGTTACACCAGTGTTTCCCAATCTTTTTACCCCTGCTTGCGGAACGGTGAAAATAGTAAAAATGGTTCACGGACTGGTAAAAATTGAAAATATATTTCGCAGACCGCTAATTTAGAATTACAAACTGTTATCAGGTTTTTTTTCAGAAATGTTATATTCAAATTCCATGACTTTTATAGGTTTTTAAACAGATTTCCCTGACCGAGATTGTGTCAAGATTGACCTATGCCAATGTTATCCACGAATTTGCAGAATAGACACTGGAAAATATTCGATATTTTGAAAAATTTACAAATGATATGCATAATATTGCAGAATTTTGCATGATAATTTTGAAAAAAAAAATGCGGTATTTAAAATTAACATTGGAAAATATCGAACATTTAAAAAAAAAATGTAGCATTAGAAAATTTTGAAAGTTTTAAAAAATTTGTCTTCGCAAAATGTTGAAAGATTTCAAAACTTGCGCTCGGAATGATTGGAAAGTATGCAAATCTGTCCTGGTAAATAGTTGAACATTTTGCATATTTGTAGGCCTATTAGGAAAACGTGTAAAATTGTGTAAGTCTGTCCTCGATCGAAAACTGTTGAAATTATTGCAAATTTTTACTAGCAATTGTTTCTAAAAATTTATCTTTCCAAATTTTGAAAGATTTGAAAATTTGCACTCGGAATGATTGGAAGTTATGCAAATCTGTCCTGGTAAATAGTTGAACATTTTGCATATTTGTACTCGGCAAACGTGGAAAATTTTGCAAGTCTGTCCTCAGAAACTGTTGAAAATATTGCATATTTCTTCTACAATTTTTTTTTTGAATTTGTATTCGCAAAATGTTGAAAGATTTGAAAATTATTCCTCGGAAAGATTGGAAGTTATGCAAGTCTGTCCTAGTAAACAGTTGATAATTTTAATATTTGTCCTCGGAAAGATTGGAAGTTATAGTAAATAGTCCTAGTAAATACTGTAGTTGAAAATTTTGCATATATTTTATATGTCCTAGTAAATAGTTGAAAATTTTGCATATTTGTACTCGAAAAACGTGGAAAGAAAATCTTGCAAATCTGTCCTTGGAAACTGTTAAAAATTGTGCAAATCTGTTCTCGTAAACCGTTGAAAAGTTTGCAAATTCTCTCGTTGGATTTCCCAGACGTTTTCGAAATAAATCATTCTTCCCATACTTTTCCAGGTTTTCAAGGTCTGGTAGAATCCTGGTCATTTATATATTTATTTTGGTTGTAGTTTGACAATCAAATAATTTAAAATGAAAACTATAGCTATTCAAAATAATTAGAAACCGAGCTCAGCCCCCGCACAATGTAACCAAATTCCTTCCTGTCCCCTGAATCATAGGCAAACACTACGTGCACCCAAGCAAGCATTGATTGCCCAACTTTACTCCGTTTGACACTTCAATCATCGTAGACTGGTGTGTACAGTATGTTAATTAGCTTATGACTGGTTACGTCATGACATGCTCGACACAAATGACGTCATATCCTTCCTTATTGGCGAGTCTGACCGGCGACGTTTATTAGCCAAAACGACCGCAGTAAACCAAAAAGAATGACGGCGAACGAAAATTAACCCCTAATTTACGATGATGGTGCGCCAAGTGCGAGTGCGTGAGGGTAATCAAAGGTTGCTAATTTAAGATGGCATGCTGGGAAATCAATGGTCACCCGGGGCTCAGTTTCTGCGAATGCGCTGACCAGCAACTCAACGAACAAACAGCTCGCGAGGATTTTACACATCAAGTAACGAGATTGAGAATCCACGAAGCCAGTTGATTGAATTATGGCATCTAACTTACAAAGTTTTACAAAGGTCGATAAATCGCACCCCCATTTCAAAAGTGACACATCGCAGAAAATTTCCATTTCGGGTTTATGACTGCATGAAGTCATTCAAAACAAATTCTAAATTCAGTATTACCATATCATTGATTAGGCTAAATGACAGTAATGTTACTACCGGTATTTTAAGACTAGGTTTAGGTAAAAATTTTGAGTTGTATCACTTCTGAATTCGATCGCATCATAATTAAAAACAGTATCTGATATATCTTCAACTGCGTCTTCCATTTTTGTGGGAACTCTAGGTTACAAAATACAGAGTTTCCCCATGTCTGGAAAATCTTGAAATCCTGGAAAAGTTAGGGAACTTGAAAATGACTGGAAAAGTCAGAAAAGAATGGCTTATTTTAAATATGACAGGGAAATTCAACGTATTTATGTTGTCACAATCCGAAAATTATGATTCTAAATGTACGTGGTTTGCTCAGAGGCCGTTTTCAAACTTTTTACAAAAAAATCATTACAAATTTACAAAAGTTTCGAAAGTTTCCGAGGACAAATTTTCAAAATTTTCAACAGATTCTGAGGACAAATTGGCAAAATTCTCAACATTTTCCCCATACAAATTTTTAAAATTTTCAAAAAATGGTTTTGCTAATTTTCCAAAATTGAGATTAGAATATTTTGCAAAAATCGCCATAATATGTCATATTTTATCGCTGGTCAGGGAAATTTGTTTAAAATGCTGGAAAAGTAAGAGAGTTTGAATATGAAATTTCTGGGGGGAACCCTGTAATATATTTAAATACATTATTTCAGATAAATTTTAAAATAAATACAGTATTTAAATCTTTGATTACTAAATTTTTATTGGCTTTTCGGCTGAAGTCATTAATTAGAACGTGGCCCACCATTCACGCACTTTATAAAATTGGGTTAAAAAAATTTCTGGGGAAGCCTGTAATATATTTAAATACATTATTTCAGATAAATTTTAAAATAAATACAGTATTTAAGCCATTGATTTAAACGTGTCAAACTAAACATTTTGATTTTGCTAAATAACGCTGGTGGCGCTGCGCGCGTATCAATAGCACATTTCCCGATAGCATCACACTAACACAAAGCCCTAAATTAGTAATTTGTTTGCTTTGAATACTAAATTTTTATTGGCTTTTCGGCTGAAGTCATTAATTAGAAGGTGGCCCACCACTCACGCACTTAATAAAATTGGGTTAAATGCAAATTGATAACGACGTTAACAAATCTGGATAATATGTAATATAATGTTTAGTTCAAAAGCTCTTGTGAAAAAGGTATGTTTGAAGTTTGAATTATTTTAACAAATTGTGATTTTCATTCAAAATTATTTTAACTTGTGTGCAAAATAATCGAGCTCGCCATTATTGAACTAGTGATCAATGAAACTATAAATACGGTGGAACCTCAATAAGATGAACTCGCTTTATACGAATTTCTGATAGTACGAAATCATTTTCCGTCCTCGTCTTAGGGTATGTACGAATAATGTTAATTTCTTCGTTTAAGACGAATTCCGAATTCGGATATTGCAAATTTTATTACGAACGAACTGCAGAAATTATGAAAAACAAATCTACGTTATAACGGGGAATTCCCCGATAAAAGTTGAAGCATTTTCTCATTCATAATCGTGGTGTAGAATTTCATCCAAACTTCGATAAAACTTTATTTTTATTATTAAAGTCGTGTTTTGTCTGACTTCTGATAAAACGAATTACGGTTTAAAAGAACAAATTTTGACGTCCATGAGATTCATCTTAACGAAGTTCGACTGTGTAATGTTTAGTTTAAAAGCTCTTGTGATAAAATCTACAACATATTTGAAAATTAAAATAATTTAACAAATTTTTTTGTTTGTTTTATGCTAAATTAATAAACTTTTATGCAGCATTATAAAACTCGACGTTATTAAGCTAATGATCAATGAAACTAAATATTCGCTAATTTGGATTAATTTTGCGTTCATTAGATTATTTTGAAGATAAAAATAGACTGAATTTGAGCGGTTTTAAGTTTTCAAACCAACATTGAAAGGTTTGAAAACCTTCAAATTCAGTCTATTTTTATCTTCTAAATAATCTAATGAACGCAAAATTAAGCCAAATTAGCGAATATTTAGTTTCATTGATCATTAGCTTTTTTTACACACGAGATTACTTGACTGCCAAAGTGCGATCTGCGAACCATCAGTATGAACACCCCTAATAACTTTCTTTGGAAGAAATATACAGGGTATCCACAAAGCCTTAGACATATTTACATTTTTTCGTAGTTTGCAAAAAAACTTCATATAAAAATGTTGTTCAACAAATATAACTTCAAGAAACTGAAAATAATCTTTAACAAGAAAGTACAGCTGAACAACAACGTTGATATCATGTAGTTTAACGCGCGGACGCAGCGCCACCTGCCGTTTTGAAAATTGTACACAAAAAGGTTGCCAGGAGGCAAACACAATGAGACCGGAAGAGCTCGTGTGCTTTCTTAGCAAAGATAGCTGCTCCATTCTCTGGTGCCTGCACAATGACCATTTTCGGTGTCAAAGGTCAGGAAGCGGTGTCCTGGCGCCAATTGCGCTTCCACAAAGGGCATTAAAACGCTAGATTTGATTTTCAAATGGCTTTTTGGCATCACCTGTCCTTCGCAAAGGGGTTGCTAGCGCTTGCGCAATGAAGCGTGCGCGAGGTTAATGAGCTTCATGGATTGGCTTTCTGTGGAGCGCCATTGAAGCGACTGGCGGAAACGGAACTAAACGGCCTATTAATTCCGGCGGCTCTGCGCAGTCAAGCGCTTCTGCGACGACAAACACTTCGGCAGCAGAGACCATTGGCGTTCAGATTAGCCCTCTGAAGTCATTATTGACCGTAATCCCTTGGTTGACCTTTGTCCTTCGTTGACTGGTAGCAAACATGCACATTCTAGATCCCCGATAGTGGTGGATCGGAAAAAGTTCAAGAACTTGTCAAAGTTGGTTGGTGTTCATCCTCGATTTTGAGTCGGTTGGATCAGTCGCTGACAAGATCAGTTTGTGGGTTTGGTTTAGTTTGAATTGAACTGAACCCAGAAATAAACTGCTCAGAATAGGATCAGTTTCTATTCTGGAAATATATTTGCGAAGGCAATTTTTCCAACACACGGGGAAGTATAAAGCAATAATATACTGTATCTGGAAACAAGTTTCGGGATATAAATTGCTTCGTGTTTGACGCCCTTAAATCCGTCACACACGAGGAAAGTTATATATGGAAATAAATTGCGAGAATTGCAGTAAAGTTACTTCAGTTGAAGCATTTTCCTGTTGCTGCACACTTGGAGCGATACTGTCAGAAGATCGTTTCAAGGGGGAAGGTGGATAAATTAACTTGACAGCACTGTTTTTATTCCAGCCCATGACGTGCATGTACATTTGTACATATGTCTTTACTGATTAGCTATTCAACCGAAAGAAACTTTTGTGCATGACTGTAAAACCTACTGTATGACGTCAGTTTATTTCCAGAAATAAGTTCCTCAGAATAGGATCATTTTTCCCGGAAATATTTTCTATTTGCGAAGTAAATTGTTCCCAATGCGCAGGAAAATAACAATTAAGCAGTAACATATTTGGAAACCAGTTTCGGGATGTAACTTGCCTCCTGTGTGACGCCTTATATCTGGAAACAAGTGGCGGCATATAAATTGCCTCGCATGTGACGGCCTTGTACATGGAAACAAGTTTCGGGATATAACTTGCCTCCTGTGTGACGGCCTTATATCTGGAAACAAGTTTCGGGTTATAAATTGCCTCGCGTGTGACGGCTTTATATATGGAAACAAATTTCGGGATATAAATTGCCTCGTGCATGGCGGCCTTAAGTTCAGATGATCAGGTACAAAAAAACTATCATTTCAGTAACGACTGCAGCCATATAAAGCCCTCGACTATCGCTCATAGCGTTTGAGCACTTAGTGCGGCTTAGCCGCAGTCTCGGGCTCAAACCGGACTTCCGGTTTATGCGAAATCAATGGGGCTTTTGCGCAGGACCTGATTTCGTTTCGGGGGATGCGTGTGCTGTCGGATGTGTTTTTTTTTGCGTTTCTATCTTTCCGCGCGCCAAAAGTCGTAGTTTGGCCCGTTATTACCTCGCTATAGTTTTGTACTTTTGCAACGAGTCCCAAGCGTGCCGTTTTGGTAAAATAGATGCAAACCTATATGGCGAGGAAAACGGAGAACGAGAGAGAGAGAGAGAAAGAGCAATAAGCATATAGAGCGAGGTGGTTTCAACAAATATCGGAGAAGCGTAGAAGGCAAACAAATCATCCGAGTCGGGGCATTTGGACGAAATTGCAATTGCACGAAGCCATGCAGCGCGATGTTAAGACCTGAAATAAGTACGGTTTCACGAATGGAAAATCGCCCGCTTTGGACCTTTCCACCATGTCCGAAAGTGCCAGTGGACGATGAAATCGTTTTGCCCAGGTCGGAGATCGATTCCCGATCCTCCAATCAGCTTTTTTTCTTAAAAACTTTTTTGTTCTCGGACTTAGCTGGACGCCGCATGCGCATCGAGCTGCGCACTCCGAGTCAAAAATCATGCGGTTAAAAGTGGGGACTTAACCCCGATTTTTGTACTTTTAACATACGAACTGCATGTGCAGGTACGAGCATGAGCATCCCCGTTCATGATTCCTTCTAAGCTTAAGGACAATGATATCCGCATTTACGAACAGTTAGATCTTCTTAGGGGATTTCAGACAGAAGTTTTGTAGATGCATGGTACTTTTGGCAGTTGTGAGGGGCTTAACCCCAATTTATGTACATTCAACATACGAACTATTCGCATATACATGCACATCCCCGTTCAGGATTCCTTCTCAAATTAAAGGCGATCATGTCCGTATTTACGAACAGTAAGATCTTTTAGGGGTACTCATACAGAAGCTTTAGGGATGTTACTTTTGGCAGTTGCGAGGTGCTTAACCTCAATTTACGTACACTCAACATTCGAATTTATGTACATTCATCCCCGTTCATGGTTCCATGATTCTGGTCAATGATTTCTGCATTTACGAACAGGTAGATCTTTTTGGGGAGCTCGGACAGAAACTTTGCGGATGATACTTTTGGCAGTTGTGAAACGCTTAACCTCCATTTATGTACATTCAACATACGAACTATTCGCATATACATGCACATCCCCGTTCATGATTCTTTCTCGGCTTAAGGACAATGATATCCGCATTTACGAACAGTTAGTTCTTTTTTAGGGGTGCTCAGACAGAACGTTTGGCAGTTGTGAGATGGATAACCCCAATTAATGTACATTCAACATACGATCAATCTATTTGCATATACAAGCCCATCCATGTTCACAATTCTTTCTCGACTTAAGGACAATGATATCCGCATTTACGAACAGTTAGTTCTTTTTTAGGGATGCTCAGACAGAACGTTTGGCAGTTGTGAGGTGCATAACCCCAATTAATGTACATTCAAGATATATCTATTTGCATGTACAAGCCCATCCCCGTTCACAATTCATTCTCGACTTAAGGACAATGATATCCGCATTTACGAACAGTTATTTCTTTTTTTAGGGGTGCTAAGACAAAACGTTTGGCAGTTGTGAAGTGCATAACCCCAATTTATGTACATTCAACATACGAACTATTTGCATATAGCACATCCATGCACATCCCCTTCATGATTCTTCCTACAATGATATCCGCATTTACGAACAGTTAGATCTTTTTGGGGGGAGTTCAGACAGAAGCTTTAGGGATGGTACATTTGGCAGTTGTGAGGTGCTTAACCTCAATTTATCTACATTCCACATACGAACTATTTGCATATACATTGTACATGCACATCCCCGTTCATGATTCCTTCTCAAATTAAAGGTAATCATGTCCTTATTTACGAACAGTTAGACCTTTTTAGGTGTGCTCAGACCGAAGCTTTAGGGATGGTACTTTTGGCAGTTGTGAGGTGCTTAACCTCAATTTATCTACATTCAACATACGAACCTGCACAACCCCGTTCATGTGCTTAACCCTAATTTATGTACATGCAACATATTCAACATACGAACATTCCAAGTTACGAAAAAATTGTAGAACGC
The DNA here is from genome assembly GCA_034697705.1 of Ommatoiulus sabulosus. Taxonomy (NCBI): domain Eukaryota; kingdom Metazoa; phylum Arthropoda; class Diplopoda; order Julida; family Julidae; genus Ommatoiulus; species Ommatoiulus sabulosus. The sequence goes on along the minus strand of JAQGAO010000884.1, from coordinate 14,387 downwards.
ATTAGGTTCGAGGTTCCTAGGGTGGAAACGTTTTGATTTAGTCTATGATCATTAACGTCTGCGTTTAAGATGCATTGTGTATACAGTTCGCTTTTTCAAAAGAACCTAAATATGTCCAAAACGTAGAAATGCTTTGAAATGCTATCTCTAGCGTGTTAAGATGACGCACGCGCCTTAATTTATGACGCAAGGAGTTGAGCAATCCCGGCGTCTCATTCTCTGTTCACAGATTTGATGACGTCAGAGTTTGGCAGCGCTACCCTCATTTTTAAAATCAAGATGGCTGCCAAAGAGTCTCAAATTATTCCACGAAAATACAGTCAAAGCCAATTTAGTTAACATCGCTTAATAAAGATGATTTATAGTACGAACTAAATATTCACTCCCCCTTCCTAACGAATGTTCAAATAATTGTATTTTGTTTTATTTGTTTAAGAAGAACTCGGACAATATAAATTTTGGTTACCACATACGAATTTTTCATTTCCAATGTAATCCTGCTACGATTTGTTAAAACGAAATGACTTATGAAATCTGATAATACGAACTACGGTTTTAAACGAACCAAATTTTACGTCCCTTAGAGTACGTCTTAACGAGGTTGAACTGTAATTGGACAACAATCTCATTAAGACAAACACGCTTAATAAAAATTATTGTACGATTAATTCTACTCCCCTTTCTAGCTTATTTTCGAATAATGGTGTGTTTGCTTAAGACGAACTCGGATAACACAAATTCTCGGTTAAGATGGTAGAAATTTCATTTCCAAAGGATTCCCGCTGTACGTTTCGTTAAACGAAATGTCTTTTGGCGTCAGATACTACGAACTCGGGCTTAAACGAACAAGTTTTTGACGTCCATTCAAATTCGTCTTAACGCGGTTGGACCGCAGTCGTACAATCCCGTTGATTCCGAAGATGAATGAGACGATATCAAACGCAAACTTTTCCCGTGTTCGGGCCTTTTGTGAGCCACTTTGTCAACGTTTAGTCGCCACCCCCAGCGTGCATGTTCAAGTAAGAGGTTGTTTGAGGTCGACGCTCGCTTAAGCGCAAATTGAGTATGATTAATTGGCCTTTTCTGCGTCGCGAGAAACTGCGAGAGCTGCATAAGGTGGCCATGGCAGCATTTCATTTCAGTGAGTGCTAGATGCGAGATCAACTTAAAATGCGCGCGAGGAAAAGTAAAACTGCATTTTATCCAGTGAGTTATTACGGAGCAATAAAGATTTCCTTTAACTGGATGCAAAGTAAATATAGACCTAATGCTTAGACTTTTACATCAGATTTAGTTGTAGCCTGTGTTCGCCAGCCTTTCTCCTTAAGGACTTCTTATACGAGCAATCTTAGAGTGATAAGTTTTCTGCGAAAGTAGAAAAAAAAAATCTAGAAAAAAAAAACTGAAACAATGAGCCTTCGTTTTAAAATACTGCAAATTGGAAATTTTTCTTTCCTATAAAGAGGAGTTTTCACTATGTCCCCACTATGGACCTACGTGCTCCTGCCATTATTTTTGAATTAGGCCTAGTAAACCGAGCGCAAATGGGTCGTGACGTCAATGGCGGTTGCTGCCAAATCTACAACTCGTATTACGGCGCTTCGTCAAACGAGGCTTGTTTTACAGTCTTTGTTCGGAAATGGGACGTGCTAAAAGCATGCAAATTCTTGCGTAAACAACAACGGTTGTAAACGGGCAATTTTATTCCGATAAAGACATGTTTTCGTAATGAGGATTCGGTAGGAACCGGAAGTGGTGGCTGTCGGAAATATGGACAGTGTTTATACTTTTTTGTTTCGTGTAAACCGCTCTTGTTTTCCAGAATAAACATATCACTCGCGAGATATGGCACCTCATCTGGAAAAGTGACGTAATTTAATAAAATGCAAATTATGCAGGGGACAAGGAGAATGATGAACGAGATATATCATAACAGGGAAGATTATTTCCATATTGTTAAAAATTTCAACTAACGATGCTTCCGGTGTGCTGTTTTTACCATGTTATAAATCAGCGTATGTTGATATTTGTGATAATCATACTTACGTAGGAGCATTCTCCCGGAAATGGGCGAGACCCCCATATCATATGCATGGCATTTGTTTGCAGACTGTAGGGTACTGAGTTGAATTGAATTGAAAGCAATTTGAAAACAATTGAATTGAATTGACAGCATTTGTGCTTGGACATGTCAAACTCTTCCATCTCCACGTACAGTAGCTTTAATAGGTTGTATAGCAATACAGGGTACCCCCAGACCTGGAAAACCTGGAAAAGTCAGGGAACTTGAAAATGTCTGGACCAGTCTGGGAGAAGTCAGGGAATTTGCAAAATTTTCCATGTTTTCCGAGGATAAAATTGCCAAATTCTCCACGTTTTCCGAGTACAAATTTGCAAGATTTTACACGTTTTCCTAGGACAAAACTGCAAAATTGTCCACGAGGACAAATTTGCAAAACGTTTTACATTTTCTAAATACAAAATTGTCAAATTTTTTAAAAAAAATTCCAAGCAAATGTTTTTAAATTTATAACATTTTTCTAGATTATATTAATTTTAAAAATTGTCATTGGTAAATTTTTCAAAATATTTTCCGGTGTCGATTTTGTAAAATATGTCAATTTTTGACATTATCATTGGTCAGGAAAATTTATTTATAACTTGTAAAAGTCAGGGAAGTTGAAAATAAATTTCTGAGGGAATCCTGCATGCAATATTTTTCAAACTAATATTTTTCAAACATGTTAATCATGTGTTTTGGCCAATTCGTTTATGTGGTTTTAACTCGTTATTTTCTGTGACGTGCTGTATATTCTACAAGCGCAAGCTTGCCCCAATCCCAAGATGGAAAGTTTGAACAAATGTTATTCAACTTCGAAAACGTTCATTATACACATTGAGTCCACAAACACTGAAATTTAATTAGCACATGTTAACACATAAGTGTTTATTCTGCATCATGTTGCACTGTATGGAGAACAATAGTTTCCATATAAGTATTATTTTCAAGGAGGAGTCCTTTATTTTAGCATAACAGGCATACCGAGTATGACCCAAATTTGTACCTTTTGTACGATTACATGCTTCAGTTGATATATGATAACAATGATATATATGCTTCAATTTTAATCGTTAATTTTTTAATAAAATGAAACTTTCATTTAATCATTTTTTAATTACTTTATGGGTGGGGGTACAAAGTCCACAAAAGCTTGGGAGACATTGATGTATGTTCCTTTTCAGCAGTAGGGGATTGGAAATGAGTTCGTATTATCAGAAATTCGTATTAAGCGAGTTCGTCTTAATTAGATTCCACTGTCGTAGGTTAATAATTTTTGTATGCACACATGGAGCGATGCTTTCATAAACAATGTATGCAGTATATGCATTGTTTCAAAGGGAAATGAGGTAAACTCACTTGACAAGTGCTTTCAATCCATCCTATAACGTATGTCTTTCCTAATTGACTATCCAACAGGAAGAAACTTTTATGTATGACTGTAAACCTATGATGTCAGTTTCTTTTCAGATTTAAGTCGCTCAGAATAGGATCATATACCAAGCAATAATATTTCTGGAAACAAGTTTCGGGATATAAATTGCCTCGTGGGTGACAGATTTAAGATGGGCCATTGGTGAAATATTTGCGCTTAAAAAGTGGCAGTTGTCCCAAGAAGCTCGGGCAACATTGACATATGTTCCTCTTCAGCAGAAGGAGGACGGGAAATTATTTCGTAATATCAGAAATTCGTATTAATCGTGTTCGACTTAATAAGATTCCTCTGTTTTGGGTAAATCATTTTTGAATCATTTTATGGATGGTGGAACTGATAATACATGTATTTGCTTTAAGATGGTGCAGTGGTGAAATAGTTGCTCTAAGGATCCACTCAAGTTTGGGAAACATTGATGAACGTTTGTTCCCCTTCAACAAAAGGGGACTGTAAATTTGTTCATTATTATCAGAAATTATTAAATTATTTTATGGGTTGGGATTTTGATGAAGTATTTGATCTAAGATGGTGCATTGGTCAAATATTTGCTCCAAAAAGGGGATAGTCCACACAAGTTCGGGCAACACTGACATACATGTATGTTCCTCTTCAGCAAACAGGGACTGGAAATTATTTCGTATTATCAGAAATTATTGAATTATTTTATGGGTGGCTTTTTGTATGAAATCATTGTTCTAAGACGGTGCAATGGTGGAATAGTTGCTCTAAAAAGGGGGCAGCAGTCCACACAAGTTCGGACAACACTGACGTATGTTCCTCTTTAGCAAAAGTGGACTGGAAATTACTTCGTATAATCAGAAATTATTGAATTATTTTATGGGTGGTTTTTTGTATAAAATATTTGTTTTAAGATGGTGCATTGGTCAAATATTTACTCCAAAAAGGGCGCAGAAGTCCACCCAAGTTCGGGCAACACTAACCTTTGTTCCTCATCAGCAAAAGGGGACTGAAAATTACTTCGTATAATCAGAAATTACTGAATTATTTCATGGGTGTTTTTTTTGTATGAAATATTTGTTCTAAGGTGGTGCAGAATTAGTTGTTCTAAAAAGGGGGCAGTAGTCCACACAAGTTCGGACAACACTGACGTATGTTCCTTTTCACCAAAAGTGAACTGTATATTACTTCGTATAATCAGAAATTATTGAATTATTTTATGGGTGTTTTTTTGTATGAAATATTTGTTCTAAGATGGTGCATTGGTCAAATATTTGCTCTAAAAAGGGATCAGCAGTCCACGCAAGTTTGGACAACATTGACGTATGTTCCTCTTCACCAAAAGTGGACTGGAAATTACTTCTATACGAAGTAATTTCCAGAAATCAGAAATTACTGAATTATTTCAAGGGTGGTTTTTTGTATGAAATATTTGTTCTAAGATGTTGGCATGGTGCAGTGGTAAAATAATTGTTCTATAAAGGGGGCAGTAGTCCACCCAAGTTCGGGCCACACTGACGTATGTTCCTCCTCACCGAAAGGGGGCTGGAAATTAGTTCGCACTTCCAGAAACATATGTTGTTCTTCAGCAGAAAGGTAGTGGAAATTACTTCGTATTATCAGAAATTCGCATTAACCGAGTTCATCTCGATGAGTTCGCACTGTCGCGGGTTAAGGCGCCAGGTTGCACTGAAAAACGGACCTCAGCTGTTCAGTTCCATAAGTGCTCGTTTACGAAAGCCTCCTCAGACGTCTGTTTTCCCCCCCATTTGCAGCGCCACATTTCGTAGCTGCGTTTCAATCCGCCGTTAGCGCTGATTCCGTGCACCTCCGTGGCGCGTTAACGTGGGCATTAACTTGCCGTTTCACCTTTTCAATCAAATCCAACGCCGCTTTTTCATCTCGGCGCCGGGTAATTCAATTAGGCCCTTTTCCCGATTCTCTTTCGTTTACATTTATTTCAATCTCCCCTTCCGAATATCAGCTGTATTTTTTTTTTTGTGGGCCCTTTTCGCAATGGCGCTAGGCCTACGTGCGTTTCGAGTTCTCTCTCTCTCTCTCTTTCTCTCGTTGAAAATCAAAAGCAAAAGCATTGTGTAGCGCAGCGTTAACCTAAAGTAGCCATTTGGGACCCCTTTTTCCAACTCTTGTTCTTGGCGATAAAAATCCTTTTTGCCTTTTGCGTTTCAACTCATTTAAACTTAACAACTTTTCCTAGGCGTAGTCGTTGGCGTGTTTGGGGAGCTTGGGGGGGGGGAGAGGTGGGTAGTGTAGGGATGTAGGGTAGTGTAGGGGTGCGGGGGAGGGGGGATGAGGTGATGTGGGAAGGGGAGTTTGAGACGAGATGAGGGGCAACTCTATCTTTTCCGTTACATCCTGCATTGTTTTATGTAATGTAGGCAAAGCCCACAAAAGCTTTTCGGCGCTGATTTTTATATGGAGCTGGAATTTGGATATCGCGCCAGAGCACGCTCACTTAAGGCACATAAAAATCGAAGAAAGGAGTGGGGGGAGTTTAAGCCCCTGGTCCTTCAGCCAGAAGCAGCTTTTTATGGTCTTACGTGGTGCTGCTACCGAATTGCCCCCCAATTGACTTTGGAAGTCGCTTGCGCCATCATCGGTTAAGAGACTCTGAAGCAGATTGCGGACCTGAGGCTCTTCTTCGGAGCGATGTGCCAGCTGAAGAGGCGACTTCCGTCCGGAAACGGAAATGTCAACCGCGTGTGGCGCGATTGACGATGCGCCCGGAAATGCCAGGGACACCTTCGAGGTTGCTTGAGTAAACACGCGACGTGTAAGCTAGGCGTTGCTTCGGTTTTAGGCGCGCGGCGACCGGAAGGAGCGGCAGCGCCGTGCTGCGGAGAATGCGCGAGTTGCCGGAAATACTCGATTGCGCGGGGGAGGAGTATAAGAGAATCCATTCTCGAATAGTATTTTCTATTCACTGCGGAAGTCAGACAATAATGCATTTTGACGCCATTTTGTGATTGCATTTTCTGTTATTGGTTAATCACCATAGATGGCGCCCCGTCAGAATTCAATTGCTACTCCATTTTGTTTTTGGGAGTTATCGCGCACCTCCCGTATTCAATAGAGTAAATGTATTTTCATAAGAAAGACATATCGAATTCATAAAATGCATTTCAATTATTGAAATAAATTCGATCTGGTGAAATGCTTTACAAAATGCATTTGCATATTGTAAATTGCATTTCCAATGAAATTGAATTGATAAAATGCATTTGAATCGGTGAAATACTTTTGAAATATATTTCAGGTGTACCTTTAATTACACATAAGATGCCTTTAATTGTATTTTTTTATGTATCTTTAATGGCATATTTTCAAATGTATTTTAAATGCATTTCAAATGTATTTTAAATGCATTTCAAATATATTTTAATTGCATTTCAATTATATATCTTTAATTGATTTTCAAATGTATTTAAATTGCATTTCGATTGTATCTTTAATTGCATTACAGTTGTATCTTGAATTGCATTTCAAATGTTTCTATAATTGCCTTTTAAATGTAATTGATTGCATTTCAATTGTAACTTTAATTGTCTTTCAATTTTATTTTTCACTGCATTCAAATGTATTTTAAGCGTATTTCAAAATTTAAAAATTGTTTCCATCTAAATGTAGGCTATTTTTAAATGCATTTCTTTAGCATGTGAGCTACCAAGTTCACGGAATGTGTCATAGGTGGCGCTGGATCACCCCTTGTCAGCGCATGACATAAATACAACTGGCCGCCTTCCCTGTTGAGCGTAAATCAACATAGATGGCGCTGTTATTTTTGACGCTGCTTGACCAAGTAAAATATCAGAACCCAACTATCTCATGCAATATCGACACCAACCTTAGTATACAGTACCATGATTTCTGGCATCAAAGAGTAGCATTTCAGAGCATTTGGGCCGCATTTTCAAGCCTATTTCTTCCAATTTCTCCAAAGGTTGTAAAAGAAATGCAGTTTTGATAATTTCCAGCTTGAGCTGCGTTCCTCGCAAATCACTTACCATAGTCGTTGTTGGAGAAATCCGAGGGTTGTAACGGATCGCTGGCTTCCATTTCTCTTCAGCGGATGATACGAGCCAGTGTGATCAATGATGCTCAGCTAGGGAATTCCTTGAGCACGTAAAGCCGTGGGATGTCTGCCTCGACGCATGCCTCAGTCGAAATCCGCGTGACGACCCCCTCCTGGTATTTATAAACTGTTATTAAAACGGGTTATTAAAGGGGGAGCGAGAGCATTCCCGGGCTCCTTAATATCCGAATCTTAACGGCATAACCATCGATCATATTGTCTCTTTAATGGCCTCTTCTCGCGCTATAATTGCTCTTTGATTTAAAGCAGAAATGAAACTGTTCGTGGAAAACGCGAGGCTGGCGTTTTTGGAAGATGGTGGCATAGCTGGAAGTGTTTTCTACGGTGAAACCTTGGTCGATGAATGTTTAATCAGCTTTTTGAACATTTATTTCGAGCAATTTTAAGCTGGATACATCTTATGACTCTCTGATTTTTTTGTGCATTACTAAGTCATACTTAGTCGTCAAACGTGTAGAGTTCAAAAGTGCTCCAATATGTCTGCCTGAAATTACATCTGAAGTTGTGGCCCGGACTTCCGTTCTACATTCATGGTCAGTTGAAACATTGCGAATGATATTCCTATGTTGTTTCTTATTATTCCAATATGGCGTCTTAGTAATACGCCATATTGGACGTTCAATATGACGTCTTCAAAAGTGTTCCAATATGTCTGCCTGAATGTGAAGTTACATCTGAAGTTGTCGCTCAGATTCACACTGTGCTCCAATATGGCGACATCGGTTCTAGGGTCAGTTGAAACATTGCGAAAATTATTGCAATATAGTTACTTATTGTTCCAAAATAGCGTCCTGACCAATTTGCCATATTGGACGTAACGGACGTTCAATATGATGTCTTCAAAAGTGTTGTAATATATATGTCTGCCTGCATCTGAAATTACATCTGAAGTTGCTACTTAGACTTGCACTGTGCTCCAATATGGAGACATCGGTTCTAGGGTCAGTTGAAAAATTGCGAAAATTATTCCAATATAGTTCCTTATTTTTCCAAAATAGCGTCCTGACATTTTCGCAATGCTGGACGTTCAATATGACGTCTTCAAAAGTGTTCCAATATGTCTGCCTGTATCTGAAATTACATCTGAAGTTACAACCCAGACTTGCACTGTGCTCCAATATGGTGGCTTTGATTCTAGGGTCAGTTGAAAAATTGCGTATATTATTCTAATATTGTTCCATACATATTTTCAATATATCGTCCTGATAATTACGCCATATTAGACGTTCAATATGACGTCTTCAAAAGTGTTCCAATATGTCTGCCTGTCTCTGAAATTACATCTGAAGTTTTTGGCCAGACTCGCATTGTAATCGCAAACGGCTGATTCTCACGCGTTTTGTGTCACAAACAATGTTAGTGTACCTCGCGTTAGATCATCACATATCGATCCAGATACGGGTCAAGATCAGATCAAAAAAGTGTTTCAAAATGGCGACCTCCAGTGACATTTTTCCGCGTCGCACGTCAACACTCGGAAGGGTCTGGAGCGGAAGTCCCGCTCCATGCCCTAGGGGCGTTAGGGCTTCATCGAGGGAATTTCCCCGGAATCAGCACGCCGCGAGTTTCGCAAATTTGCGATTCCTATCGCGCTGTCAATTTTTGAGCCAATCAGCGAGCCAGATCGCAGATCTGCTGCAGCGTAAGACACTTAGGCGCTCTTGTCCTAACAGTATTGGCAGCGTTGTCGCTCCTCGCCGCCCCCCTCTAATGGCGTCGCGCGTGATTTTCCCCTGCCATCGCTCTGGGGAATTCCCCGCATTCGAAAAATTTGCCCGATCCGAAGGATCAATGGGGATCTATTTGCAAATAATCCATCGGAAATTGGAGCCGCTGAAAAAACAGCGCCAATATGCGGGCGACATTAGTGGCATATTTGCGGCTGGGATGAAAACCGGAATATTCGGGGTGTTTTTTCTGCAAAAAAAAAAAACCAAAACGCAAAAAAAAAAGCCACCGGAGCTACGAGGAGTAACTCTAGAACCTTACGTACGAGCGTATCACTCGATCGCAAATTGAAAGCAACCAAATTTAATCAGGCCCGAGCACCACTCCGCAATATGGAGATGAAAGTGGTTGGCGTCGCTGGGAAAACAGGAAGTGGCACGCCGATACAAGGCAGCCCATTGGTTAAGCAATTCAGCGAGGCCGGAAACGTGAGCCAACCTAGTTCGAAAATCGCATTTCTGAAGACGTTCTTCGACGGGGAATTAATTCCCCCCATAAAGGTGTTCGGAAACGATCTGCAGTGTCGAGAATTGGCAGCTTACTGTTGTCTACTATGACGTCATTGTCTCTTTGGTTTGTGGAATGAATGCTCTAAAACAGTGTTCCAAGCACTTTTTCGGGACATTGCCCCCTTTGGTCAAAAATTCCATCATTTTCCCCCTCTTACAGCAACTTTTATCAAGATTGCCCTCCTGATAAAAAAGGTTCCATACTGGTGTCTACTATGACTTCATTGTCTTATTGGTTTGTGGAATGAATGCTCTAAAGCAGTATTTCCGGCAATTTTTCGGAATACTGCCCTCTTTTTGATCTAAAATGCCATCATTATCTCCTCCACTTACAGCATTTCTTTCAAAATTGCCCTCCTCATAAGAAAGGATACAACTGTTGTCTACTATGACGTCATTATCTAATTGGATTGTAAAATGAATGCTCTAAAGCAGTATTTCCGGCACTTTTTCGGAATACTGCCTCCTTTTTGGTCAAGAATTCCATCATTATCCCCTCCTCTTACAGCATTTCTTTCAAGATTGCCCTCATAAAAACGGTCACTTACTGGTGTCTACTATGACTTCATTGTCCTATTGGTTTGTAGAAAGAACGCTCTAAAGCGGTATTTCCGGCACTTTTTCGGAATATTGCCCCCTTTTTGATCAAAAATTCCATTATTATCCCCTCCTCTTACAGCATTTCTTTCAAAATTGCCCTCCTCATAAGAAAGGATACTAACTGTGGTCTACTATGACGTCATTATCTAATTGGATTGTAAAATGAATGCTCTAAAGCAGTATTTCCGGCATTTTTTCGGAATACTGCCTCCTTTTTGATAAAAAAATTCATCATTATCCCCTCCTCTTACAGCATTTCTTTCAAGATTGCCCCTCATAAAAACGGTCACTTACTGGTGTGATCAATGACGTCGTCAATATGATGTGTCATTATCTCATTGGATTGTAAAATAAATGCTTTAAAGCAGTGTCTCCGGCAATTTTTCGGAACACTATCCCCTTTTCGATCAAAAATCCCATCACTATCCCCTCTCTTACAGCAGCACGTTTTTTCTTTTTTCTCAACTATTGTCTACTATGACGTCATTGTCTCATTGGTTTGTGGAAAGAATGCTCTAATTCATGAATTCATGTTGACGTCATGTTTGCCTGACTTTATACGAAAACATTCTGACGTCCCCTTAAGTTTCTTCTTAACGAGATTCGACTATATGACGTCAATGTCTCAATTAGTTGTGGGAAAATTATAGTAATTTCCCTGAACGTTGGCAAACATTGCTAGCATGCGCGTTTGCAGTGATTGCCCTCTTGCTCTTGCTTGAGTACTTTAACCCCCAAACCCTCTATGCTAAAAATTATAAAAAAAAATGCTAAGAATTATTTTGGCTAGAAATGTATGACTCGTTTACCTCAGGACATTATTTTTTATTAAATTTTAAAACACACGTTTATTTTTTTTTAAACAAACAAACAAACTTGGGAAGAATGCAATGTCGCAACCTCACTGAGCCTTTTAAGATGGCTGACAGCTCCATTTTTTGTGGGCCGTTAGAATTTGCTTTCACACGCTGTCTAGGCCATTGATAGGTTTTTGTTTAACTCTACCAAATGATGGAATGACAGTAAATTTGACTGCATCGACTGTTCAAATTTTGACCAAATTTTTATCATTTATCAAACCAACCCAGTTATTGATGGCACAACGTGAAGAGACCGAGCTTGCTGCCCTTCAAAATACTCAAACCTGATGAGGCGAGGATGTTGCACGCAGAAACGCACCCAAAACGCCGACTTTTGGCTTGCAAGGGGTTCGATAAACCCACTCTACGCGGCATTGATTAGATTCGATTCCTTGCTTATTTTCGCACCAAAATCCAAATTTTATTATCCAATTTTCGGTCGAATCCCTTCGCGCGCCCGCCTAAAATCCCGGCTTGCTTAACGAAATTAGCCGTTTTGATTTGATTTCGTGCCACCGCAATTCGCACGAGGAAACGGAAGCGCATTGCACGCTTCCGCGACAGTCCGGTCAACCATCCTGCGAGTAGCGGACCCGAGCGCCATCGAGCGACACCGAGCCACCTGAATCAAAACCGCAGAGTGCGTAGGCTTATTTGTCCCTGGTGATTGCAACAATTCTGATAGGATCGCGGTCCCTGGTCATTTAAATGGATTGGAATGGTCATCAACATGGTTCATGGTTGGTTTAGGAAAGTGGTTTGCAAACGGGGCAGTTCGTAAAGTCCAAAACCGTAAAACTTCCGATGTGTTGGTGTCATTTTGTAATTAAAATTAGAATGTATTGCAATCTTGAATTTTTGCAGTTGAAAATTGTATCTTAAATTCAGACTAATAATTGTGGAAATAAGGATGCTTACACAACTGAAACTAGCTCACATTCAGTTGTGTAAAACATCTTTATTTTTCAAGTATTATTCTGAATTTTTACACTGTAAAAGTCATCACACACGAGGAAAGTTATATCTGAAAATAAATTGCGAGACATTGCAGGAAAATTATTTACGCTGAAGCTGTTTCCTGTCGATGCACACATGGGGCGATACTTTCAGAATATATCCCTGGAGTATATTGTATATTTGCCAGTACTGTATCAAAGGATAATGTGGGTAAACTAACTTGATAGCACTGTTTATATTCCATTATATGACGTTTGGTTTAGTTCGACTCATTGTCTTAATCATTAACTGAACCCAGAAATAAGATGCTCACAATAGGATCATTTTCTATTCTGTAAATTTTATATTTGTGAAGGGTAATTTTTTCCAACACACCATAGAGGAAATGTCAAGCAATAATATATCTGTGAACAAGTTTCATAATATAAATTGCTCGAGTTTGATGGTCTTAAATCAGTCACGCACGAGGAGAGTTATATCTGGAAATAAATTGAGAATAATTGCAGTCAAGTTATTTTAGTTAAGACAATTTCCTGTTGCTGCAAGCTTTGAGCGATACTGCCGGAAGATATTTCCACAGTATATGCAGTATATGACAGCACTGTTTCAAAGGGAAAAATGGATAAACTAACTTGGCCGCACTGCGTTTATGCCATCTTATGACATTTGTCTTGATTGGTTATCCAACAGAAAGAAACGTTTGTGCATGGCCGCAAAACATATGACGTCAGTTTCTTTCCCGAAATAACTTGCTCAGAATAGGATCATTTTCTATTCTGTTAATATATCTGAAATTGTTGTAGTGTATGGTGCAATAATCCCATTGTCGCAAATGTTCAGAATGGTCCATATCATGTTCAGAGTCATGTAGTTTCAACGACTTTATATTTAAAAATATATCGTACTAGCTGGAAGGCCCGGTTTTTCCCGGACTATAATTACCGACTGCTGAAGCGACGAAGTAGGCCTAATGAACGAATCATGTCCGCAGCGCCCCCATACCGCTTCAGCAAAGGCTCTTCAAGGAACAACTTTTCGCCCACTAAGCCACCCATATACATACAGATATATATATATACATACTTCAAATATATAGATTTATTGGATTTATTTTTAATTTCTTCAGAAATTAACATTTTCATCAGTTGCATGAGTTCGACAGTGAATGCATGCATAACCGGTAGACGGCGCCCAAGCCTCCATTTCGCATAAAAACGGCGCAAATGATGCCCACTTTTTTTCTCCGTGAGGGGGCGGGGCAGTCGCTCCCTGGCTTTACGCATCATGAGCTAGCACTTCGCATATTTAAAAATAAGACGAAAAGTAAGCCCGGATCCTCGATGGCTAAGCCTACTTCTTGATGGACGTGTATTATACCGGAATAATATGAATTTCGGGCATCAATTTCGAGGTGCTTGCATCGTTGATGAGCCTTTCGCATGCGATCCAATATCCAGGGAACGAAACGAAATTAATATTCCCATTCGTCTCCATTTTTTTTATCTCTTCGTGGGTTGCCTTTATATGCACGGAGCCCCAGCACGCGGTTGCAACTAATCTCGGTCTATAGCTGATGATATCAATCAATCAAAAGAGACTTCCTGTGCCGAAGCAGCGAAAAATGAGCTTTTTTGCTGCTGTTGCTGCAGCTCCTATTTATTACCACCGACTCTTGCTGCTTTCTGACTTCGCTGAAATGGCGCACCAACCCTTCATTACTCTCATTCCAACGTCATTTGCCAGTCAAATTGACGGCTTCCTAGATTGGGAATTGTGTTGGTCAGGCTGTACTTCCCCGTCTGCCTATCGTCGTGACGTCATCTTGGGGGACTTGTTCTCAAAGATGGCGGCCACTAGCTGCTCGCCAAACCTCTTTATCAACTTGCGCGAGTCCATGCATGCAAAAGACAAACGACAGCTGTCTCACTACAGTCGATTGAAAGGTGTGAGACGGACTTTGTACTCCCGCCTCACATTCTACTTTCAACTCATCCTGCCACCTGTCAACATCCAGGGTCACAGGTCAACATGCAAGCCTGACCTGACCTGACCCTGACCTTGTATAGAAGCTACATGCACCCAAGCCAAGTAGGAATTTGCCTAGAGGTCAACAGAGGGCACTGGCAACCAGTTTGCAGCAAGGCCAGCTGGGAACTGGGGGTCAGCA